>LVTN01000011.1:521950-583357 GCA_001649415.1 Musa itinerans | reverse complement strand
GTGCATCAAAAAATTTACTTTAGAATCTTTTACACTACTTGTGCCTTTGTGTGTGATTTCAAGAGTGTGCCAAATATCGAAAGCCGTTTCACACAAAGAAACCCGATTGAATTCATTTTTATATAAGGCGTAAAATAGAGCATTTATAGCTCTAGCATTTAAAGAAAATGTCTTCTTCTCCAAATCATTCTAATCTTTCATTGGAAGAGAAGACATTTCAAATCTATTTTCGACTATATGCCATAAGTTCAAATCCAAAGAAAGCAAGAAAACTCTCATTCGAGTTTTCCAATATGTGTAGTCCATCCCATTGAAAAAGGAAGGACGAATGAGAGAGTGACCCTCTTGAAAACCGAAAAGAGCCATTTCTCTTGGGTGTTAAACCAATGAGAAATAACAAGGCTCTGATATCAATTATTAGGATCGAGAGTCCGAGGTCGGCACTAAGAGGGGGGGGGTGAATTAGTGCAGCAATAAAATCACGTCTTCAAAAACTTTCGTATGATAAAATCTATTTACATTAAAAACTGATTTCGAAAACTTAACTTAAAATCTCGTTTGTATATGAAGTGAAGGCAATAAACAAGTAAAATGGTTTGCAGTATATAAATGGCAAGAAGTAAACGCAAACCAGATTTTAGAGTAGTTCGGTCATCGTGATCTACATCTACTTCGTCGATTCCTCTTCCGTCGAGGCCACCGACATCCACTAATAATCTTCCTTTAATAGGCGAAGATCAACCTCCTTCTTACACCCCTTTTCGCCTTTTACTGGGTTTAGGAGTCAACCCTTACAAGCACTCACACTCCTCTCTTACAGAATTCTAACACTTAAACTAGAGGAGGATTCTCACAAGAGATTTCTACAGCGTTTCTTTACTTTTAAACTCTCTATGCTTATTTGTTTTAACCAGAGATAAGAGGGGTATTTATAGGCTTCAAGTTAATTCAAACTTGGAGTCTAAATCTTTCCCATCCCGGGTTCCCCGGGCACGGGCGGTACCACCGCCTGTGTTGGGTGGTACCACTGCCCAGGTCTGGCGGTACCACCGCCTGGGGGCCAGTGCTGGGTGGTACCACCACCCAGACTAGTGGTACCATTGCCTAGAACCCTGCTAGGGGCGGTACAACCGCCCAAACTGGCGGTACCACCGCCTGACATAATCTCGAAGACTATGCCACGACGGTGAGAATTCTTGGGGCATAGTTTGGGCTTCTTATTAGGCCCAACACAGTTCTTACATGGGCCTAGCTGGCCCTTAATTGGGTTGGCCCAAATCCAAGCTCAATTACGTGCTAACTATGATTCCTAAGACATACTCTAAGCTAAACAAGTCTGTAAGTCTTAGTTCTTCATGCAAGCTTCCGGCGATCTTCCGGCGAACTTCCGACGATCTCTCGGTAATGTTCCGGCGGACTCCCGGCAAGCTCCTAGACTTCACGACGATCTTCTTGGTGAGTTCAGACAAGCTTCTTGGCAAGCTCTACGACTTCTCGGCTGGTTCCGCTAGAACTTCCAATGAACGTCCGGACTTCCAACGAACGTCCAGACTTCCGACGAACTCTCGAACTCCCAACGATGTCGTGTCCTTGACTCTGGGACTTCATTTTTGCTTCATGTCTTGCTATCGTAGTTAATCCTGCACATATAAAATACACTTCGATCTAGATAATTAATACTAAGTAATAATCATGTTGTTCGGCATGTCATTGGTCCCTTAACGCTTCGTCCGATTCTTCGACGCATCGTCCTCTCCTACGACCTATTGCCCAATCGGCCAGTTGACTCCGCAACTCCGATATCCTTGGCGCAATGTCCGCTCTTCTTGGCCCGATGCTAGAATCCATGGCCCGAAGCCTTTTGTCGATATGTCGACCGATCCACCGGCCCGACGTCCAATCTTCTGACATGTTTTCCTCTGGCACAACATGATTCTTCCTGCTTTAATTGTCTCATTCTGATCGAAACATCCTGCGTCACTCAAAACATAGATTAAAACATAAATACTTATCGATTGGTTTCATCATCAAAATTCGAGATTCAACATCATCCACTTTCTTTAATCTAATTTATGTAGAAATAATTTAATAATAAAATAATAACTATAACAATTATTGAATATTAGTCGGTATAAAAAAAAACTCATATGATAATTGAAATCATGATGAAACATCAATCATGTCTTCGTGTGAAAAATAAATATTATTTCATAATTTTAAACATATACATGTGAATAATCGAATAAATATCCAAAAATAATAATTAAATTTTATTTATTATATATATAATTTTAAACAATAAGTCATATAAGAAAACTATAAAAGAAAATCATATTTTATAATTTTTTTAATTCTACATATAACCCTTATACAAGTCAATCTTATTTAATTAAATAAGCGTAAGCCGGCTAAACATCAACCTAATTAAATTAATAAAAAATGAAATCAATCAAAATAAAAATTAATCAAAATTAAGTTTTCTCAATTTTTTTTAATTTTTTTTATTTGAACACCTATGCTCTTTCCTTTCACTTGTACGAGCGCACCATTGCCTATAAACACTAAATTATCAACATAAAATGCAATAATAATTATGTCTAACTTCCTCCTCCTTTAGTGTATAAAGTTATATTTCCTTTTACTCTTTAAAAAGTATTTTGCATTGAAATAGCCATCAATCTCACTATATTACGCATGCGGTGCTTTCTTCAACCCATAAAGTACAATCTTCAACCCATAGACTTTGTTTTCCTTATCTTTAATAGTAACTGATGGTTGCTTAACATAGATTTTTTTTTTCAAACTTCATTCAAGAATACTGATTTCACATTAAGTTGATACAGCAACTATCCAAACCAATATAATCAAATTCTTATTTAAACAAACTTTCATTTCCAATAACATGACACTTTTCACATATTTTTTCCCACTCAAATCAAAAGAGCCAGAAAATGTTCAGCCTTTTCATTCCTCACTTTAGTGTCAAGATGGTTCAATTTTAAGCTTTAGCAAGCATACTAATTCAAATCGACCACCAGCGTTTTTTGAAGATTTGTGCCAGCCAAATTGGCACCCAAAAATAGACTAGCGGACATTGCATCACATCTAGACTACAGGTCAAGTAGTGTAATCGCATTTTGAAAGATAAATTCTCAAAATATCTACTGATAGCTCTATCATTTTCACATGGTAAATTTATAAATATTGAATACGCCAAAGATGAATTAGATGATCGACTTATTCATGCAATCATTTTACTACATGCTATGGTTGTAAGCATTAAAAGTTATAACATACTATTATTTTATCAAAAAAATTTAATGTTAATATATGAAATTAAATAAAAATATATATAAATATTACTATATGTACGTTTGGATACTGCTCAGAAGGCCTCTATCTGATTTGTAATTATACCATCATCAAATCTAAGATATATAGTAATATTGATTTGTAATGAGAACTAGACTCGCATTCTCTTCTCTTTCTATTCTTCATAGAACCACTATGATCGATGGATTTAGGGACAAACGAAATTTGAGATAAGATTTATAATCCCTCATTAATTAGTCCATGTGACTAAAAGAAGGTGAGAGAAGATGTGTAATTTCTCAATCATATTATATATCTATACATCTGCATACCTATGTATATTCATGTGTCCATATATTTAATTATTATATTTTTTAAAAATCTTTAAGATGTCCTATCTATTTATAAGCGAGAGGTTTACGATAAATAACTAGGAGAGTCCTTCCCATCAAAATCATCACCTAAGTAATCCTACCATAATTGAATTTTTATTTTACTAGCTAATAACTATCATCAGAGTCTAATCATATCCATAATATATCTTATTAAATTAGATAGATAATAATCTAATAATAGTTCCAAATACCTAAATATTTTGGTACTCATATGCCCTAAAAAACTGTGCCACTTCTTTTGCTTTTTCAGATATAAATTATAAGATAGACGATAGTGATGATGACGATAACGATGACGATGACGATAATGATTATTATTATTATTATTATTATTATTATTATTATTATTATGATGTAGTGTTGACTTTTGAAAGCTGGACCTTCCACTGACCATTTTTATTTACTAATTGATTTTGTGGATCGACTGCCACCCTCTCTATGTTTGTCTCCTCATGGTTGCATTTCCTTTGTCCACCGGCACATTTGAACCACAAGTTTAGCCGACACGTCCTTTAGAACCCCGTGCACACCAAGATTATGTACCGGATGAGATGAACAAATTTGAAGTAAAATATTATTCTTTAATATAAGGGTAACAAGAACGATCCACGTATAAAAGGTATAATTATTTAAAAATATTTATATGTGAAAGATATAGATGAGTTAAAAGTTAATCCCATGTTACTAAAAGATTAGAGGAGTAGAATTATATATTATTAGATATATTGTATATCTCAGTCGGTTTAATCTGTCATCTATTTTGGCCCAACCATTTTGGCTTGAATCCTTTTTTTTTTTTGAAAAAAAAATATATAGAGTAAAATTGAATGACTTGAAAATCAGATTCTTGGATTAATTAGAATGAAATCTGATTTGTCATAAATAAAAAATAAGAAATGATTTTTTATTTTATGTATTTTTAGTTCTAATGTATAAGAATAAATATGATACTATTCTAATTATATAAGAATTAAAATCATGAGTTATTATGAAACTTTCAAAAAAGAGTTACTGCAAGTAAGATGGGACTTTAAAATAAATATATTTAAAAAACTAATTTAATTTTATTCTTAAAGATTAATCATAGAATCTATTTATTTATTAAAATAATTAATAAAAATATATAAATAAAAAATAACATATCATTTTCATTGATTTAAAGAAAGCCTACGATAGAATTTTAAAAAATTTATAATGATAGATTTTTTAAAAAATTATATCCACTAATTATATTGATGTTATTAAGGATATATGTGATAATGTAATTGTTAGTACTAGAACTATATGAGCATATAGGATTACATCATAGATCTATCTTAGTGAGTTTCCTATTAGTGTGGAATTATATTAGAAATATGTATTAACTTTCTACTTTTTCATTAATAATGGATGAGCTTAGTAGTCATTTATTGGATAGACCTCTATAGTGTATGTTATTTATTGGTGATATTATTTTAATTAATAAGAGTCTAAATAAGGTTAATTAGAAGGCAATACTTAATATAAAGATTTTATATTAAGTACAACTGAATATATGAGATATAATTTTATTAATACTAAAGAGGATAATATAGTTAAGTTCAATACGCAACAAGTTCTTTCAAGTGAAAGTTTTAAATATATTAGATCATATTCAATAGCATGAAAAGATTAAAGAAGATATTATTCATAGAGTAAAAATATGAGAGTTAAGATGATAAGAGACATTAAAAGTCTTTGTGATTATTGGATACTTTGATATTAAAAAAAAAAATTAAGACAATGATCATATCAACAATGTTTTATGGATCTAAATATTAGATAATTAAGAAATAATATATACAAAAAGTTTGTCTTATTGGTATGAGATGTTAAAATAGATTTGCAATCTTTAGAAAAGATTAAAAAAGTAATATATTATTTATAAATAATTAGATATCATTTTAATAGATGATAAAAAAAGATAAAATCATTTAAGATAATACAAATATACTCAAGATTCTTGTGAATGTGATCATTATAAGAAGTGAAATAATTACTATTAGTGATATGAGAAACAATAAAGAAAGACCTAAAAGTTATTAATGGAAACTATAAATAAATATTTAAATACACTTAGTCTAACTAAACACATGATTTTTTATATATATCAATGATAATAAAAATATCAAATAATTAGAATTTATCACTTCTTTTATTAATAATAATAATAATAATAATAATAATAATAATAATAATAATAAAAATAAAAGTGATGATCATACCTTGCTATAAACATCCAAAGTCTTAATTCATCAAGACAGTTGACATCTTCAAGACAAAATGATTTGAGTTCAATTGATTTTTTGTCCAAAATACAAATTTTGGGTAGAGGTGCTCATATCCGTTTTCTTATCTTTCTTTCATTTTCTTTCTTTGGATTACAAAGTTGTTTTCTTTTACTTATTTGGTCAATTTGTAGTGTCAACAAAAGTCGTCCAAGCATACTAGAATTGAGCATCAATTCGCTTGTATTGCATTAATTGGAAGTCTCTTATTTAACATTTTGTTTCTAGTAGAAATTTAATGGCGAAGAAAAAACTGAAACTTAGGGCTACTTCTAATCTCCTTTTGCCCAACTCTAGCTGACCAGAAACAAGCTTTTTTACGTATCCAGGCTTTTTATAGTACTGAATCTAACTCGTGAATTGGCCTTCTGCAACTGCTTCAGCATTCATGGGATGATGAACACTAGCAATGGGTTTTGTAACTCTATATATACGTTACTTCAACTGCTCTGAACTAGTAGTGGTTACTTGCACAATAGCAGAAAAGAAACTACTCTTCCCCCAATAAATTTCTACAACCAAGCACGCATCTCACATTTTGACTACGTAGTTTCCTTTTGCATGCTTCCGCTTTCTCTGCTGATATCTCTGAGATGAAAGGTGGGGTGCTGGAAGTTCTTTTAGTGAGTGCTGAAGACCTCAAGCATCTTCATTTACTAGGTCATCTCTCTCTTCCTCTATCTCTTTATCTGTGTCTATACTGATTGGTAGAGGCTTGTGTGTGTGTGTGTGTGAGACAATTAATGGATTTGTGTGCTACAGATCTTGAAATTTCTCCAGAAAGAAAACTTAATGGATTTGTGTGCTACAGATCTTGAAATTTCTCCATAAAGAAAACAGTAGCCTAACCTGCCTGGTTTTGTTTTGTGCAGGATCATCAAAATATTATGTGATTCTGCAATGTGGCAACCTAGTCTGTACTAGCAAAATCAAAGAAGGTGTGTGCTCTTTTTTGTTAATTCCTTCTCCGTTAATCCACAGGAATGAAACTCTTGCTCTTTATCCAAGTTTTGCCTTCAGAAAATAGTTGTTCAGCCGTATTGTTTTCTGGTTTGTCCTTAGTCAGCCTCGAGCAAAAATAAGGATATCTCTATAAGGCATCCAAACTCAACTCTTCACCCAAAAATAGAAAGAAAAGAGAAAAGATCGTCTCATCTCATCTACCTTTCAACAGCGGATGTCATTTGTCAGTACTTAAGAAACAGACATTTACTAGAACCTTATGCTAATTTGTTTCAGTTTATCAGCAGATGCAATTTTTGATTTCATTTATTAGGATTCCATTTGGATTGACATGATTCTTCTTATATTTGGTGTAAGATGTAAAAGAGATTGTATTATTCTGCAATTTTTTTTAAGACAGTCAAGTTGGTCAACACAGCAATGTTTATACACTTCATATCTCAATAATTAAGATTAACACAGTTATTGTTTATAGGCTAAGGATGTTAATTCTGTATTTGTCAGTATGCATTAATCTGTATCAACAAAAACATTTTAGTTACATTACTGCCCATTAGAATGTGTCAGCCTTCAGACATCATATGCTGGTGGAAGATCTAGCCAATAGCATTTCTGATAATAACATCACTCAGGAAAGGTTTGGTAAAATAGCTACCTATCGTAAGTGGCAATTAACCATAATATTCCATGGTTTTATTGAACATCATACTTTTTTATTGAAGACCACAGAAATCATTTCATTCAAATGCAAGGCTGTGGATAAGTTCCATAGCATATTCTCTTGTCGTTAATTTGAAACTAGAGATTTTTGCAGCATTATGTATCCTTCTTCAAATGCATCTTTCAAACATGTCTAATGGAATTTTATCAATTCCTAACAAAAATTCCTCTTAAACAATATGATCAAACCATTTTCTATTTGCTTTTTTTATTCCTTTGGACAGAAAAGAAATTTGTTCAAACAACTAAATAAAAAAAAATGAAACATTCACCTTAAGAGTAGGTCTCATAGCATCACCTTGTTAAGACTTATGCCTCTTTAATACTTCTTCTCACCTGTGTTACAGGAGAAGGGGAAAAGGTTTGGTGGAATGAGAAATTCACACTCAAGCTATCTTCTTCAGAATGGAAAAACATGATGATGCTTAAGCTGAGGATCATGAAAAAGGACAAGTTCTGCGATGACCGCTCTGTTGGTGATGCCATGTAATATTTTTTCAACCTCACACAAATATTTCATACATCTTTACCAAGTACCAAGCTGCAAACTTTAAAATCTCAGTTCGGTACTAATACTGATCGGCGGACAGAATGATATAACACTGGCAGGAAGATGATGACAGTCATCAAATGTACACATTGTCATTTAAATCATGGTTACACAACATATCATGATTTCATGCTTATCGATTGTGATGCAGAGTCTGACTAAGATTGAGTAATTATGTTCAAACTAGTTCTAAGACTTACTCCTATAAGCATGATGCAGAGTTTATCTGAGAGATGCCCTGAAAGAAGGAAGTGAGAAAGGTTGCCTAGAGCTAAAGCCAGCTCCATACAATGTAGTCCTTGAAGATGGCACATACAAAGGCGAGGTGAAGGTTGGCCTTAAGCTCATCTCAGATGTAAGTACATAGGTGCAGAATCAATAGAAAGATAAACAGAATATTTTAAAGTCGATATTTTGATTTAAATGATGCAATTAGTTCTATGTGCTAACATATGGATGTAAATAGTTGTGTAAAAGTTGATCAAGGGATAAATAGAGAGTTTCTGGTAAGCCGTATGCAAGACTTATACACATGTACATATTCTCTTGTCTCTTCACTGCAAAATGTACATAACAAAGAATGAAATATGCTTATCTCTGCATGCTTTCTTAGAGTCCATCTCAAAAGGATGAATGAGAGGTAAGTTGACAACCATAATCAAACAGATCCATTCAGATTAATATTTAATGAGATGTTATTGATTTAATCCTCTTTGTTATAAAGGAATGCAAAATAAATCTCATAGAGAATTAGTATTTTCAAATGCATTCCTGGTTTATCTATATAGTAAAGGTTATCATATATAGTGAAAATTCTGCAATGGTATATGAAATTTATGATTGCATCTCTATGGCATATGTCAGTAACAATTTACAAACTTTTCTCAAGCAGCCAGTAATGTCCTTGTTTTATATATACAGGTAGAGGTGGATCTGCAAACAGAGAGAAGAGGATGCACAATAACTGAGAGACAACCACGTTCAATATATAGAATCATCCTCAATTATACTCTGCAGAGAATACCATGGGCAAGATTCCTGTTTCTCCACAATCATGCTACTAATGCAGATGGTAAGACAGATTAATAGACGACTCACCAACTTGGGCAAATCTTGATTCACAAATCCATATTGTTGTAATCAGTGGAAATATTTTCGGTATAAGCATAGAAAATTGATGAACCAAGATAATCTTATTATAAGTACAACTTTGTTTGAATAAATGTCACTCTTCATTGTTTTTAAACAAATTAATTCTTGGACCAAGCATTTCCAGCTGGTGATAGCCAATGGCAGAAAAAGCCACTATCATGGAAAATTAGCCATAGGAAACTAATTGATTGTCCAGCTTAGAAATTTATTTAAGTCCTAAATGAAATTTCCATGCATAATTTGCATCGATAAGAAGAGTTAGGAGTTCTATTGTGCAATCACAGTGATGCTAGTTACTCTTAAAACCCCCTATAGGCAATCCTTTAGCAACTACCAATTAAGGCGACCGTTCTGAATTATCATATATAAACTAGATAACTATGAGCAACATATTTTATCAGCAGGTTCTTCTTTTGAATATTTATATTGAAGATTTTACCAATGGATGTGTATGGAATCCCTATGGAACTAGGAATATCCAATTATATATGTATGTATGTATGTATGTATGTATGTATATGTGTGTGTGTGTGTATGTGTGTGGAAAGACTCAACTTCTATTGAGCAATTAGTAAGCTTTTTCAACATAAGGCAGGCAGTATTTAAATCAAAAGGCTACTTTATGCAACTCCCAAGCATATTTGATTTTTCTTTACTTTGCAGTCATATGACTACACAATCCACACCCAATCAACAAGAAACTCTTTCACGACCAGCACGACATATTAACAGCAACAAGTAAGTTGGTTTCCTAACTCACATCAAAGGATTGGCAGGTAGATGGTCAAAGTATAGAAGTACAAACATTGTGTTTAAAGATGTTCTCATTGCTCCTATTATTTTAGAAAAAGTGGGACAAAGCAATGCACAAGAATCTAAGGGAATATGATTCATGAATCAATCCCAAAAACATCATAGTTCATAATCAATGCAAGGTTAATATATAGTAGACTCCAACAAAAAGTCTTACAAGTAACTTAATCCTTCCACCTCCATATGTCTTTCACTTGCTCTCTGCTGAATTGGATTAATCCTTGTGGAATTCTCCAAGTAGCCAATGGACAGCTCATCAAGCCACCTCACCACACGTGGTGCTACTCGGAACTCATAGACTGGCCTGTTGCTTGAAACCACAACAGAACTCATCCCAGCACTGGCAGCAGCCACCACTGTTGAATCCGAGTTCCCAATCACAATGCAATGTTCTGATTCAAGATTAAGGAGCTCCGCCGCACGTTTGAACATCTCAGGGTCCAATTTTCCCCTGCCCAAATCCTCTGCAGCCACCACACAAACAAAGTAGCCTTCCAAACCAACAGCTTGAATTGCTTCTTCAATGCTCCTTCTGGGGCGTGCAGAGACCACTGCCATTGGCACACCGTAATCCACAAGTCTGTTCAAGAACTGTTGAGAGCCGGACCGCAAGCAATACTCACTGCCACGCAGACACCAGTATATCTCTTCCTTCCGCGTGGCTAATCTTTGAAGCACCAAGGGATCTTTAGACCATCCAAGGACCTCTGAGATGGCCTCTTCGGTCTTCATTCCCTTGATTGACCTCAAGATGACATCCATCGGGAACTCTTTGCCCTCCTCTTCACACAATATAAACCACGCATGCGGCTCCAATTCGGGATCATCGTCCTCCACAATGACTCCTTCCAATTCGAAGATCACTCCCATCGACCTGAAGCCTGTTGGTGGTGATAGCAGATCCGGCGACGAATCATCGGCCACGCTCGAAAGTGACCACAGCCAACTAAGGTTAGCTGGCAGCGCATGTCCCAAATCTGGTGGTAGACTATCCTGTTCCAGCTTATGTTCTTCCTCAGCGGGCTCTGAAGCATTCAGCCCACAACCTCCTAAGCTATTCGCAAGACTTCTTCTCAGACATGGCTTCGATCCAGCATCACCGGAGACAGTCCACTTCTTCCTCCTTCTGATGCCGTTTCTGTTGGGAATTTCAGCGAACGGGTTGTGAGCAATAGTGGGGTTACGTGCAGCAGCCCAGCAGACAGCCATCGCCGAGAAAGAGCAAGACGAAACCCTTGCAAATTCCTTGAAATCTTCCAAGATCAGCCTTGCGAAAGCTTCCACGCTTCAAACCCTTGACAGGCTCTCCTGTGCCTGTCTCGCCATGAAACAACGTAGGAAAGGGCGACACTTGGCTATCAAAATCGGGTTCCTGGATCTGCTACCGATTGATATCTTGGTCCAAAGCCGACCTTGCAGTGATGGGCCTTCTGCGCCTCGGACAGCCTGCATTGCAAGAAGTCTCCACTCAGAGCGAGAAGAAAAATATGTCTTTTGAGTATTTCGATAAAAAACGATAAATAGTTAATGCAACATTTTATACCAAATAATGATCAGAATTAGTACATCAATGATTGATAAGGGTTGTCACAAAATAAATCTGTAATAGGAAAACATTAAGACCAAGGATTTAGACATAATCTATCTTAGATGGAGAATAAGTACATTTATTTGCAATGCTTATGTCGAATTGTATACGTGGATGTGTTGTCTCCAATCCGTGCTTTTAGCCCCCTTTGCCTCTCTCTTTTACCACTTCCGACAAGGCTATCGGATCGAGTTATGTTCTCATGTTAAAACACAATAGCCCAAGAGGGGAGTGAGGATCTAGAAAAAGAATCTTAGATATTTTCTCCCATCAATATCTAAAATTTTTTATATCAATAAATATTGATATTTAGATTTTTTATTAGAATATAATCATTATCTTTAATACCTTTTACCAATCAGAAGCCACATACGAGTAACATTCTCCTACTTCGCTAATAAACAAAAAAAGATATAAAATAAGCATTCAAAATGATAATAATAAAATAAAATTTTATTTTTAAAATAATTTTATTTGATTGGATTATAAGTTTTGGAAAAATTAATTTATACATGCATAATTTTTTTAAAAAATATCATAATACTATATTAAGTTAGTCTATTAATGTAAGTGATAACAATTGTATGTCATTTGTGTTATACTTGCTTTTATATACTATAACACCATCAATCCTTTCTAATATAATACATAACAACCCATATAATTTATCTTGTTAAGAAAATTATATTATCAAATACAAATATAATATATATATATAATAATAAAAAATTGAATAGCAAAAACTGTGATTATTTATGAAAATAATAATGTCAATTATAATAACAACTTAGACAAGCATCATCATATATATTATAGGTTGCAAAAAAAATTCATTCTAAAAATATGTCCTTTATGTATAGACTTTAGTTAATGGATTAGTAATAACTAAAATAGTGCTAAGGTTCTCAATTGACACTTTTTATTTTTATATTTTTTTCTCTAACAAATAAATAGTTTATCTTAACATGATTGGAACGACTTGAGTACTTATTATTTTTTGAAAAAATTAATATGGTATTATCATAAAATATTATCAATTGCCTGGTAATTAAATCGATGACACCAAATCTTAAGATGAAATTCGATAACTATAAAGCTTAATTGGTAGCCTCAAAATATTTCACAAATTCAACTTCAATTGTTGATGATACAATAATATATTACTTAGTATTATTTTTTAAAAAATTATCCCACCAACTAGCAAAAAAATATACCCTAAAGTGGACTTCCTATTATGATGCCAACTCTCAATTAGCTTCTAAAAATCTTATCACTTTTGATTAATCGAATCATATATAAGTGAGCATATAATCTTTCATCCCTTATATATATTGCATTATTTTCTTTACTGCTTTTCAATACTTCATTCCTAGTTTGCTTTGGTATCCACCTAATATTTCAACTATAAAACTAATATCTACTCTAATACAGATTTGAGCATTTGGTAAACTTCTAATTATACATGTATCGAACATTTGGTAAACTTCTAATTATACATGTATGGAATATCTTTCATCTAAGTTTTTTCAAGTCATTTTTAGGACACTGGCTTAAATTAAAATTTTCACATTTAATTATAGGTGTACCAGAATAAAGCTACGTATTAATTCTCTCTAAAATTTAGTCAATACATCTTTTTCTAAGATAGTTCTAGCAATTTTCGAAATTGATCTCTAATTATTTCTATGCTAATAACATAAGTTACCTTATTCATATCAACTATCCAAAAAAATTTGATGAGAAAGTTTCTAATTTCATGTGGTAAACTAATATCACTATTAGCAAGTATGATATCATATACAAAACTAAAATGAACTTGCTCTAACTAACCTTTTGATATATACACTTGTCAATAATATTTTTATTAAATTTGAAGAAAGTAATATTATCATGAAACTTTATATTTATCTAGAAACTTATATAAGGTCATAAATAGATTTCTTAAGTTTATAAATTAAATGTTCTTTTCTCCTTTCTGCAAGTTGCTCCATATAATTTGTTTTCCTTTCTGTGAACCTTTTTAGTTGCTCCATCTAAATTTTTTCACCTAAATTTTTATTCTAAAAAGTCATTTTCACATCCATCTAATATAAATCAAGATCATAATAAGCTAGTAAGGCCATAACAATTCTTAATAAGTCATTTTTAAAAACTAGAGAAAATATTTTATTATAATCAATGTTTTTTTTTGAGTAAAATCTTTCTGAGTAATACTATATCATTTAATATTATCCTTCGAGTTCAGTTTAGTCTTAAAGACTCATTTACACAGACTCTTTTATAATTATTAGATAATATGATAAGTTCCTAAATACCATTTTGGTTCATTAATTTTAACTCTTCTTTCATGGTATCGTACCATTTTACAAAATCACTACTATCCATAGCCTTTGAAAATATGAAGGGATCATTTTTCATTTTTATATTATAATCTAGTTCTTATATATATACTACATAATCATTAGAAATGACGCATCTTCTTTCTCTTTAAGATCTTCTCAAAAGTATCGATTGTGGTTGTCGTACAAGTTCATCAGGAATGATATTTTTATTATATAAAAGTTTTTCAATGCCATCATGTTATTCATTTTTCTTAATTTATTCAGTAATTTGAGGAACTATGACTTTTCTCCTATTGGTTTTACTATTTTTCAAAAATCTTATATTATCAAACTCAACTATTCTTGTACTATAGTTAAGAGAATAAAATCTATACTCCTTAGATTTTTCTGAATGATTAATGAAATATCTAAAAATAGTTCTTGGATCTAACTTCTTTTCATATTCGTATTAGTTAAAAACTCTTATCTCTACTACACAACGTTAAATATATAAATGTCTTAAATTAGATTTATTCCAATCCCTTGAATGAAGTTGACTATATCCATAAGCGTATAATTGCACCTTTTAACAATACTATTATGCTGTGACACTTCTGATAATAAATATTGAGCATAAATACCTTATGTTTTTTAAGAATTTAGTAAACGAACGAAGACTTTGACTCAATTCATCATATTTATTATAGAATTCATCGCCCCTATCTAACATCACAATTTTGACATTTCTATTTAGTTATCTCTCAACTTCATATATGTACCAATGATGTCAATATCTTAAGATTTTTCATGTATCAAATATAAATATTCATATCTTGAGAAGTCATTAACAAGGATAACAAAATATCTTTCTCTACTAAAACATGGAACGTAAAGCAATTCTTAAATATCAGTTTATATAATCTCAAGGAGTTCTTTACTTCTTATGATATTTTTCTTGATGTGTTTGGTTTACTTTCATTTAATGCAATCTATACACACATCAAAATCAGCATAGTCTAAATTTTTTAAAATTATATCTTTTACTAGTCTCTTAATCTTTTCTTTGAGATCTGTCCTAAATTTGTATGCTAAAAGATGGAGAAATTTTCATTAATGGAACTATGTTTTATTCCAATATCCAATTACAGGGTTATCAAAGTTTTCTTAAGCTTATGATTCAAATTAATTCCATATAAGCTATTATATATAATATAGAACTAACTTTTAGTGAACCATAAAAATATTGAGTTTTTTAAAACCAAAAGAAAGAATGTACCCTAATTTATCCAATTTAGAAATAAAAACTAAATGTTTAAAAATTGAAGGAATAGAAAAAGCATATTTAAGATCCATCATCAAGTGATTTTTCTTGAGATGTAAGTAATAAGTTCTCACTGCTACCATGTTTGCTTTGAGATCATTTCTTATAATAATAATTTTTTATTTTTTATTTACTTCTAAGTTGAAAGAAATCCATAAAAATCATTAGTAACACAAGTCAAAGCATTAGAATATATTCACCAGTATTAGAAAAAAATTCGATAATGTTTGATTCAAAACATACAAAGGTAAATGTTCTATCTTAGAACCAAGTATTATATTTGACATAATTATTCTTCACATATTCTTTCTTGTAAAAAAAAAAGTGACATTTTATTGTGAAAATTTTTTTTTCTCAGAAAAATTTTTAAATCCATTGAGCTTCTTTAGTGGATAATGTTTTATCTTCCTTTTCTTATTACTAGATCTTTGAGAACCATTCAAAATATCATGAGTTTTTTTATGCTTTAATATTAATTCCTCCTCTACACAATTATTAGTTAATTCATTCATGTTCCATCAATTTTTATTTGTATTATAATAGATCTTGAATGACCCAAACCGTGAAGAAAATGAATTAAAAGTAAATTGCATAAGGAAAGACTCGTCATGTAGAAAATTTATTTGCCATATAGAAAATATGATCTTTAATTTCTCTAGTATCATCATTGAGCTGAAGTTAATTATTTTATCAAGGTGTCAGTTAATGACTTATAAAGAGTCTTAAAATGCTTATCAACAGTTTTGAAGTATTCCACTACACTATTTGTTAATAGTAATAAATTATTGATATTATTTATAATTATTATTCTTATGAACATCAAATTGAGTCTATTAGATCTTTTCTAAATATTTATTTCATTTATTTGTTCCATAATAATATTATCAATGATATATGCGGGACTTTCAACAAGTAATACAAGATAACATCTAATTCTCATATATAAACTGGAATGTTAAATGCTTGAGTATATAAGAAAAGAGAAAAAATTACTGAAATTATAATATAAAGAATAACATTAATGATTTCAGTTATCAAATTATGATAAATTATTGATATCATCTATATTAGTGAAATATTGATATATCTATTATTTATTGAAAACTATAATTATGAAGGGCTAATACTATAAGTATATCTTAGTGTTGTTACATTTAGGTTTATAATACTAATTTATATGGCTACTAAAATAGTATTATCCTTTCCCACCGTATAAGTAATTGAAGAAGAATCTCCATATTATCAAAAAAATTTAATTATGGGTATAATTCATGCTATTTTGATGATTCTAAAATTAATAAAAATATAAAATAAATAACAGGATCATTTATTATAGCATACATCCTATAAGTCTACTAGGCCATTTTGATGGGTACCAATCATATAAAACCTATCGATATAAATTATAAATAATATTAATTTAATTATTAATGCTATTATTGTGTAATATTTATTCAATAAAACATACAGCAATAATTAAACATAAATTTTAATAAGCACAATAAGATAATAGCAACAATCAAGAATAAATATCATGCTTTCATGTAAAAATAAATAATATTTTATAATAACCACATAAATATCTAAAATAATAATAATCAAATTTTTTAAATAACATAAGCAATTAAATTTGACAATAATAAATTATGTCACATGGATAATAATAAAATATCTATAATTTATTTTCCATTTAATTTTGATAAAATTATTTATCATATTTTATGATATTATTATTATTATTATTATTAAATTATTATTGTTGGAAGAAGGTAAAAGAATAAAGGATATTAGCTAAAAATAAGCAACTTAAAAGGGTAAAATTGAAAATTTTCTGGACAAGGATATTAGTTGGAAATAGGGAACTCATAAGGACAAATTTGGAATTCTAATGATTGAGGACATAGGTCAAAATTAGTTAATTTTGAAGGGCAAAACTTGCAAAATGGAACCAAAGGATATAATTAGAATTAACAAGTTTCGAAGGGGTAAAATTGACTTTGGGTGGAGTGGAAACCGTAAACCCCAAGGCCCTCCGGTCTCTGCAGCAGCTTTTGATGTGTTCCACAACCGGCGTCCGCTGACGCTCCTGCCAGCCACCGGCCACGCACGCTCTCCGTGGCCGTCCGACAACTTCCTACATTGCGGCGCATCCTTATAAGGGACCGTCGTCCGCTGCCGCGCAGCAATCTCGTCACCGCGGCTACTCCGTCGTATGATCGTCACGTGCCACATCCCATCGATCGCCGCCGTTGCATGGTCAATTGTGACCGGTTCCTCAATGCGACGCCCGCATCGACGCTGAAATCCAAAGCAGGTCCTTCACCGATATGGCGACCGGTTTCCTGACTCGTACCACTGTCTGCTGCTGCCTAAACTTCATAGCCGCCAGTGCCGGCACACATCAGCGGTCGGGGTCCTACTGCCGTGACGCTCGAGCCGTTGTCGCAGTCGCCCACAGCAGGGGCGCCGCACACCAGCAGAGTAGCCATAGGAGACCGTCGCCCGTCATAGCGCCGCCGCATGCAGCAACGCTCCGACCCAAAGCAGCCGCTGCCCATGGCCGGGCCAGCGACCACAGTAGGTCGTCGACCGATCGCTGGGCTGCCTCCGACAGCAGCGATGACCCCACCACATGCAGCAGGCCGTCGCACCCCACTGCAGCGACTGTCGACCAATCGTCGCACCTTCAATGACAAAATGCTGCTGACAGAAGTCCGCGGTTCAAACAAGCATGCTTTCTAACATAGTTTCACCCGCGTTGCATCGTTTGCAAGCACACAATGAGCACGGAGGGGTAGACTTACCGATCGAACATTAGATTAACTCAAAAATAACGTTAATCCGAGATTAAAATAATAATTTAAAAGATTAATAGAGCTAATCACGCATATAATCTAAAAGTTTTTATGATTTAAGATAATTAGATTTCATTAACTTATGATCTGGACACCAATTGTTAGAAAATAAATCTTAATACGAAAATATTAATGCGAAGGATTCAAATTTAATCTATCTTATATCTGAAAAAAAAAAGGCTCTTTATTCTACGTGCATATGTCGAATCATATACCTCGATGTTATTGTGCCTTCAATCCCTACATAGAGCTAGCCCCCTTTGCCTCTTTCTCTTACTTTCTATAAGGTCATTATAATTGATAGAGTTGTGTTCTCAAAGTGTATATAAAACATAATAAGCTTTGCTTATTTATAGGTGAGAGAAGGAAGAATCTTTTCTACCCAAAGTACAAGATGAGCTTTAGGAGCGAGAGCTCGGGCTCCTTTCTGTCGACTCAATGACATCCACCCTATGACTATAAGTCTCTGGCTCAGAGATCGAGTCAAGTCTTTTAGGGTTTCTGCGATTCAAGTCAATCAAGGACTAAGGTCTAGAAATGAAAATTTTGATATTCCCTTTCAATAAGATCTCAGAATAAAATTTAATTATTATCTTTAATATATCTTCTCAATTAGGTTATGTGTGACATATATAATTTACAATCGTATCTTACTCGATTAGAAGAATGTGAAAACTATTGAGAATTGATTCATAGTAGTTATCTAGATAGTTACCATGATCTAATAGTTATCTAAGTAGTTACCATGATCTAGAAATTATATGGTAGTTTCAATGACAATCTCAATCATGGGTGACATGGTGATATGGGTAGTTACCACTAGGTCCTATAAATAGGAAGCAAGATAAGAAGGGAGAATACACTTGAGAATATCTTGTAAGTGTTCAATGTCAATCCTCTTGTTTTAAATACTACATCGGTTTTCTTGAATTGAAATGATTCTTTTACTTGTATTATTTTATTTTTTCCTTGCTCCTCCATCCCCAACATTTGTGAAATCAAAGCAAAGTTTCAATTTGAACTGGGCATTATGACATTTAAGATATAGACACCTTAACATTAAGGGTTTAAGGTTGTTAAGTCAAAAAGGAATAGTTTTCGGATTGCCCAAGATTAATATATTTGATGTATGTGAATGATGCATTTATGGCAAACAAAATAAAAAACCATTTCCTATTGGAAAAGCATGGAGAGCATTTAATTGTCTTGAATTAATTCATGCTGACTTATGTGGACCTATGAATACAAAATCATTTGGTGAAAGTCAATATTTTCTATTGTTTACTGATGATTATAGCCGCATGAGTTGGGTATATTTTCTGAAATTGAAATTTAAAATATTTGATAATATTTGAAAGTTCAAGGCACTTGTAGAAAGGTAAAGTGGTAGATATATAAAGACACTTCGGACAGATAGAGGTGGTAAATTTTTATCTAATGAGCTTAATTCTTTTTGTAAAGAAAATGGTATTCACATAGAATTAATAGCACCATATACACTAGAATAAAATGGTGTAGCTGAACGTAATAATCGAACTATCATTGAAATGACAAGAAGTTTGCTTAAAGGAAAACATCTTCCAAATCAGTTTTGGGCAGAAGTAGTTGCAACAGCAATTTATTTGTTGAATATTTCACCAACAAAGGCTGTTATAAATCAAACTCCTTTTGAGGCTTGGTATGGTATAAAACCAAGTGTAAGCTATCAAAGAATTTTTTGCTGTATTGCTTATGCTTTGGTGAATTCACAAAATCATCACAAACTTGATAAAAAATCTAAAAAATACATCTTAATTGGTTATTCCTTACAATCAAAAGCATATCGATTATATAATCATATTAGTGGCAAAGTTATTATTAATAGAAATGTTGTGTTTGATGAAAGGACAAGTTGAAATTGGGATACAAATGAAGGTGGAACACAAATTCAGATTCCAACAGAACTAGACACTCTGCATAATCAAATGACCGAGTCTGCTCTAACAAGTTCATCGTCAACCTCACCCAATAGCAGTTCAAATTCTGATTCCTCATATGAAACCCCTCCAAGAAATTTTAAATCACTAATAGAAATTTATGACTCAACATTTGTTTTGTTTATTTCAGATCCAACAACTTTTGAGGAAGCAATTGAAAAAGAGAAATGAAGAAAAGCAATGAAGGAGGAAATCAAGTCAATTGAGAAGAATGAAACTTGAGAACTAATGGATCTACCGAAAGAAAAGAAACCTATTGGGTTAAAATGGGTGTTTAAAACAAAGTTTAATGCAGCTTGAAGTATCCAAAAGCATAAGGCTCGGCTTGTAGCACAAGGATATTCACAGCAACAAGGTATTGATTTTGATGATACTTTTTCTCCAATTACTAGATTCAAAACCGTGAGAACTTTCTTAGCTTTAGCTGCTCACTTGAGTTTGTCTGTTTATCAATTTGATGTGAAATCTACATTTTTAAATGGAGATTTACACGAAGAGGTTTTTGTTATTTTGAAGGATTTTTTAGTTAAAGGACATGAAGAAAAGATGTATAAGCTAAGAAAAGCTTTTTATGGGCTTAAACAAGCTCCAAGGGCATGGTATAGCAAAATTGATTATTATTTTCATCAAAATGGATTTAAGAGAAGCAATAATGAACGTACTCTTTATCTAAAAAAGGAATGTGAATATAATATTATAATGATTTGCCTCTATGTTGATGATATTATATATATGGGTTCATCTAACTTTTTTGTGACAGAATTTAAAAAATGCATAATGAATAAGTTTGAAATGTCAGATCTAGGTCTACTGCACTATTTTCTTGGGTTGGAAATAAAGCAAGGATTATATGAAAATTTTATTTCATAAAGAAAGTATGCAATTGATCTACTAAAAAAAATCTAATATGATTAATTGCAAAGCTGCAACAACATCCATAAATGTAAATAAGAAACTGAAACTTGAAGATGGTAGATGTTTGACAAATGCAAGATACTACAGAAGTTTGGTTGGAGGTTTGATTTATCTAACTTATACTTAACCAAATATTACTTTCTCTGTTGGTGTAGTATCCAGGTTTATGCATAGCCCAAGTAAACATTATCTCGAAGCTGTTAAAAGAATTCAGCGTTATATTGCTGGAACTACAGATCATGGTATTTGGTATTCTCATAATTTTAAATGTAAATTATCTAGTTTCACTAATAGTGATTGGGCAGGAGCTTTAGATGATAAAAAGTATACTCCAAGCAATGTTTTTAGCCTCGGATCAATAGCTATATCTTGAAGTTCAAAAAAGCAAGCAACAACTGCGTTATCGACATCGAAAGCAGAATATGTAGCCACAATATTAACAGTTTGTTAAGCAATATGGCTTAGAAGACTTCTTGAAGATTTTCATCAAGAACAAAAAGAAGTAACATAAATATTTTGTGACAACATAGTCACAATTACAATGACGAAGAATCCAATATTTCATGGAAGAACGAAGCATATAGAGATACGCTATCATTTCATCCGGGATCTTGTAGCAAGTGGAGATAGCAATGAAGTATTGTGGAACAAATGAGCAAGTTGCAGATATCCTCACCAAGTCGCTTCAAATTCAAAAGCATGTTTATTTCATATCATAAATCGGTAGTTATCTAGGTAGTTACCATGATCTAGTAGTTATCTAAGTAGTTACAATGATCTAGAAGTTATAGGGTAGTTTCAATAACTATCTCGGGTGACATTGTGATATGGATAGTTACCACTAGGTCCTATAAATAGGATCGTAGTTTATGAAGCAAGATAAGAAGGGAAAATACACTTGAGAATATCTTGTAAGTGTTCAATGTCAATCCTCTTATAGGATTCTTTTACTTGCATCATAGTATTCTATTTTTTCCTTGCTCCTTCATCCCCAACGGAAAACATCTCGATGTCCAAAAACTTAGTATCATGAACTTTTCAGTAACTTGGCCACTAAATCTTGGCATGACAGGTGTTGAGGAAGATAGGGTAAGGCGCAGATGTTAGTGTCAAGAGACACGTAGGTAGGTGGAAGAGGTCTCAGCCACTTCTCCTATGGGCAATCTTTGCAGCCATCATGAGTCCCACTCGAATGCTTCTTGTCTGCTTTCATAGGTAGCGGCCATAGAATCATCCTTCGAGGGTTGATGTCAACAATACTCTCCTCCTCTTCGCTTCACTTTCTTCCTTATCTAATGGGCATATGATCTCAGAACTCATCAGAGAAGCAGTCATTTGCACATGCAGATATGTCTGCAGTTCATCTTTACTTCGAACATGATGTGCTGTGACTCTTCTGCATCATTAATTCTGCATGTCTTATTCTAATTATTGAAAGGTGCTTGTAAACGTAAGAATGAACAAGAAACAATAATTTCTTTTGCATTTGCATCACCTTCAAGATTAAGACATGAAACAACACAATGCTGCAATCATGTGGACAGGCCAATTGATCTCATTTGCCAGATTCCAACACAGTACTTTCTCACAATGAAGCAATAGGTAGAAGTGCAAACATGCCCAACAAAAGGAAAGTATAACCCCTTATACATTTGTAAATATTTATGTATATCAAACCTAAACAAAGGTAGGTTGTTATATAACAATCATCATAATTTTTTTATCAAAATTAATGTGAAAAAGATATAAATAAAGGGACCCTATCATTATCTGCCCAATCTCACACTTTGTTTTGGGGAGGTTGCTTCTCTCTGGTCATCTTCACCATGAATGTTTCCATTCATGTTTATCCAAAAGGGAAGGGAGTGGTGGTTCCACCAGATGATCTTCTAAGCACAACCTGCCTGCCAAATTGGCCAACAAGTGGAAGAAGTTGCACTCTTCTTTGACTCTTAGAACTCAAGATGACGTGGGTATCAAAAGGTGGTGATTTTTTTTTCCTGCCTTGCAAAATGTAATCAGATTTGGTGGATTTAATCTGCAACTGAATATGTAACTATTTAGTCATCTAGAAGATATGATGTATTTCATAGAAAATAATATAAAACTATTTAAACCTTAATATAAAACTATTAGATATACTTTAAAGCCACTGAGTTCTTAGCAAATAATATAAACCTTAATGGATTACGTGAAACCTTTAATCTATAATATTACAGCCACTCAAGATGACGTTGATTGTGAAACCTTTACTGTCTTTAAGAGACAGTTCAGCAGCTGTTTGGGAGCATGCTTTAATCCTATAATATTACATAATAATATTTATGTTGCTGTTCCAAGCATTCCTCGTCAAAAGTTGACTACAACATCTGTATCTTAATATCTTAGACTGAATTTGATTCTTTTTATCTCAGTTCTGAACCAATAAGTTATAAAGCTATGACTGCAGCCTGTTTTCCTGACAAAAATCTAGATTTGTTCTTACAGAAATCTTACTTTAGACTATGGATGATAATATCTTGTGTCCTAAAACTTCTCATGGGAATTCTCTCAATTATACTCTTACTCAGAATCATAATCCGACTTATGTATGCTAAAACTCAAGATATTTTGGAGTTAAATGTAAGTTTGGCTGCATGATATTATCGGCATCGAGGGAAGGTGGGGCTGAAACTGGAAGCGTACTGTGGCTGTGTTGGTGGACTTCTGGAGCCCGTGAGGCAGAGGCGACACAGACGCCGAGGCTCCCCGCGTCATGTTGCGCTGCAAAAGCTGCGCCGCTCTCGCCCCCACCGAGTCGCTGGCAGCGACGACGCAGGCCCCGACGCCCCAATTTAAGCCTCTCTGTGGGCGCTCCGAACTCGAACACTGGGAGAGCTCGACGCTTCGCGCCGGGTCGGGACTCGGATCGGCGCGGCTGGCTCGGCGCCGCTTCCCTGGCCCGTCCGTTCCGCATCGGACGGCTCGGGTGGCCTCGCCTCGTCGCCCTCGGCGATGCCCTCGCCGCCTAGCTTCGAGAGCCCCGATACCGGCCTCGTGAGTGGATGGATAGTCGTGGGACCCACTCAAGGCATGACAGGTAATTTCGTCGTTATTTAGTTAATCGGTAGTAAAAGTTTTGCTGAGCCGACGGAGCATCCTCTCAACACGACGGACGGCGCAGAAAGCCTGTGAATGCATTCGATCTTGGCTCTCCATCTGCCTTAAGATCTGCAAAAGGATGGAGTTGGACGGTTGATATGACATCCGCAGGCACCGCATCCATGCAATTGATTGCTTAGATTACATCGAGGTGGACCTATAGCTGGCGGGGCCCAAAGAGACGGGCCACCGCTCTAGTCCCCTCGCGTACATTAAAGCTGGTGGGTCCCAGAAGCTGCGGGAGTCTGCTGCCTCGGAGCGAGCAGCAAAGACGCCGAGAGCCAATCATCTCAGGTTCGTTCCATTGGATAATATCGCTCACTTTCTCGGAAAAAAAAATTAATTTTAGATTTTTTTAAGAACGTTCTAATTTTTTAAAAAATTAAGATAATATATATTTTTTAAATGATCATCCTACCTTAAACCATCACTCTTAGATTACCGAAATCTCTCATCTATCCCATCGATTGTCCTTCCTTGATCGTATACGATTCTATAGGTATATGTTAACTTCGTCAATTTTCCCCAATGTGTTCATGAGGATTGACTTCAATGGCTATTCCGTCCTTGATCATTTGTGCATTAGTATTTGGGTTGACCTCATCGATTATCCCTTTCACATATGCAAGTAAGTCTTACCGGTCATTCTCCTTCCCTCTCTATGTGCCTCTATACAAGTGGACAAATCTTGCTGGTCATCCTCCTCCACTTTCTTAGCCACATAAACCTTTGCGCATGGATTGGCCTCATCGATCGCCCCCCATAAGTTTTCCTTCGCATACAAACATACTTCGTTATTCATCATCTTCTTTGTTCGTTTGTGTCTCTTGGAATCAATGATTTCTATAAAGACAGGGGTAACATATAAAATATTTTATATGGTAGAGATATTTTTGAGAAGCTTTCACAAGTACTCGATGGAAAAATTTTAAACTTAGGGGCTTTTATGAAAATTCGCCCTTTTTTTATATTGATTTAATTTGTATTTTGTGTTCTTAAATAAAAGCTGGTTTTGTAATTATCCTATCAGCACCGTATCTACCGTACTCCGCACAGTCTCTCTCTCTCCTCCCCGCTTCTCTCTCTTTCTGCACTCTTGAGACGCGAGAATGAGCAAGAATAGTAAGACGGCAGCTGTTTCCTACTTCCGTTCTCCTTGATTTCTCTCCCTCATTTATGACTCTGAGCTCTGTCTTCTGCTTCTCCCGCTGACCCCTTTCTTTCTCTAGAAACATTTGCACGGTTAGAGGAGAGGAGGAGGAGAGAGAAGTTCAAGAAGCTAGGGTTTCTGAGTAATCGTCCGGGGATTTAACTGCACCGTTTCCTTATCTGGACCCGTCCACCAATCCGCTCCGAGCCTAGGGTCTCCCATTCTTGCAAAAGAAGGAAGCTTTCGAGCCTCTCGCTTTCTCTGCACCGTGTGTTGGCGTTTTCTGCGTTAAAGAAGACAAGAGGAGAGATAAAAGAGTGGAAAAGAGGTAAAGGTGGGGTTTTGCTAGTTGGATGAAGCCGAAATGACCTTTGCCACTGCTTTTCTCTACCGCTTCTCTGTTTTTTGAGCTAGGCATCGACTTCGGGGCTCCTCCTCCCGATCCGAGCCCTAAAATTCGGATCTTGGGTGGTTCGGGTAGGTTTTTCGCGTTTACAGTGTCGAGAGTGGGAGGGACAGCTCCTGCATGGACGGGAGAGATGCCATGGCCATGTCCGGCCCATCCTCGTATTACATGGCGCATAGAGGAATTCCTGGTCCCGGTGCTAGTTCGCAGCCTGGGCTGCATGGAGCGACGCAGCCCGGGGTTCGGTCGATGCTAAACCCCGGCTCGAGTCTGGCCGTGCCGTCCTCCGGGGTTAGTTCAGCAGCGTTTCAGGTGGAGTCTCCGCCAGCGGTCTCATCCCACGGCGGCGGCGGCGGCGGAGGCGGAGGTGGTGGTGGTGGCAAGGGCGAAGGAAGCAGCCAGGTGGAGCCGGCGAAGAGGAAGAGGGGAAGGCCGAGAAAATATGGGCCAGACGGGAGTGTAGCTCTGGCTCTCTCGCCTATTTCGTCGTCCGCTCCTCCAGACACAGTGATCGGGTCAGGGTCTGGCGCTCCTGCGCAGAAGCGGGGAAGAGGGCGGCCGCCCGGCACTGGAAGGAAGCAGCAGTTAGCATCGTTGGGTGGGTTAAAGATCTCTCTTTTGGCTTTCGTTTGCGAAAGAAGCTCGTTACCTTCTTATGTCCTGTGCCTCTTTGTTGGACGAGCCGAAAGATGCAATGCTACTTTTGTCTGATATGAAGTATGAATCATTTCAATTTAAGCTTTGAGCTTTTGGAGATTCATGGTTCTATTACCAGTACTAGTGCCTATGAGAATCTTAATTGCAGCAACGAAAGGAATCTAATACCATTGCCGTATATTTGTAGCTGCTTCAAAAGATAAATTATTTAAGGCGCTGTGTGTGTGATCAGGGAGATCACCATGTCGTCTCTACTTAAATAAGTTATTGTTCCTTCCGTCTCAGGAACTAATTGGTTATGGTGGATACTGTCAGGTTCAAGAATATTATAATAGCTTTTTGTTGGGCATGAGGGAATGCTTTCTATTATTTAATTGCTGTAAAAATTGTATGAAGAATTCTTTGAGTTTAAATAATCGTGCAATCATTCTAATGGTTCATAAGTTAAGGGATGCTCATTAACTATACTTTCTAGAACATTGGTTTGGGTTTATTTTTAAGTGGTTTATCTTAATGTGCCACTTGAACTGCCAGAATAGCATCTAAAACCTTCTTTGCTTGCTGCCTTTCAAAAGGTGAATGGGTTGCCGGTTCAGCTGGAATGGGTTTTACACCACATGTCATAACAATTTCAGAAGGAGAGGTATGAATTTTATTGATCTTTTTTAAAATGGACTTTGGATCTATTGGTTATGATTTGACTTCCTAGTTAATTCCCAAAATCGCAGATAATTCCATTATTTGTGCTTGTTGAAACACATTGCTTATTTGAATCAAGACAAACATTGTTTAATGATTTTCGTTTCCTGTGGACTGGTGAAATAGTTATTGTCTGCCTCTGTTTATGTGCAACTTTCTATGCCCTAAATCTGAAGCTTGTTGTGGTAATGTCATCTACTTTAGGTACCCAAACCCAACTTGAGTATTGAGTATCTGTTTTTCTTCCTTGTACCCATTCCATCCAATTAATCACTAATTTGGCTTAAGCAGGTCAGGTAGGTGTGAGTACCCAGAAAAGCCTGACCTATTATCTAGGAATGAGAATGGTAGGTGCACACAAAATTTACCATATTTGAACCAAGGCCCAGCTAGTTACATAGATAACCTAAACTCAGTGAATACTTGACTCGGTTATTTTGTTCTTATGCTAATACCCATTTGAAACTTGAGTAACTAATATAGCTTAAAAAGGTCAGTCAGGCACTAATACTTGAAAAACGCCAACCCGCTGACATCCCTGACTAATGAATGGAAGTTTTGTACTTTACTTGCCACTGTTGTTAGCTTCAAGTATTAAGCTCTGTGAATATAGCTTGATTTATGTTGAAGCATTTTCATATCTGCTTTTATGTGTAGTATAGTCCTCTGTGATATTTTTTCCCTTGTTCAACAGACATGGTGGTACATGGTTATGATATTTATATTAATTGTTCTTATGCAGGACATTGCTGCAAAAATTATGTCATTTTCACAGCAGGGACCAAGGGCTGTCTGTATCCTCTCAGCAAATGGTGCTGTGTCTGCTGTGACCCTTCGGCAATCTGCAACTTCTGGCGGCACAGTCACTTATGAGGTTAAGTTCTTTTAATTTTTTTTCCTGGAGCATTTATGTCACTTTTTATATCAATTCTAATATTTTTTTAAGCACCGTTGTGGTTTGCTTATATGACTTAAACTTGGAAGACGTATTTTACGAAAGTACTGATAGTGTGCATATCTTGTAGTTGAAATTAGAACTGTTCAAAAGTTTTTGATAGTGGATATGCTTTTGTCCTCAAATGTAAGTTCAATTTACTGAGTGAATAATCTGTGTCGGTTGCTGTTTAAATTGGGTGATAGAGATGAAGTGCTTTGAGTACTACAAGAGCAAATTGTGAATTTTATACATAATTCTGAAAAGAAAAGAACGTATACCAGTTTATGCTCTAACGACAGGATCTGGTGTAACTTGATGATTTTGTTACAAATGGCTTGTTAAAAGTATTATTATCCTTTCCAATCTAAGAGACTCACCTGACTTGTAATAATTCCAAGAACCTCAGTGCTTTCATTTGCAAGATTTTTTTGACCAGTTATCTATGTCATCAATGAAGGTAGTTCTCATAAATGTACTTTTCTTTTGATACTGCAACTTGAAAATGAGAGTTAATGGGATGGCTTCTGTTGTATGACATAAGATAATATTTTGTGATTATGTTATGATCTCTATTCTTCAATTATACTCTAAAAATGAAGAATGGTACTAAATATTGATATGATCTAGAGAAGTTAAACTTGAATACCCAGGGAAATAAAAGGAAACATTTATTTAATTTTATTTGGCACATATATTGTGTTTAGGGTCTTAAGATTCAGCTAGTGAGGTCTTTCGAAATATTAATGGTAAATAGTTTTGATTCTGCCCATCCGTTTGTGAATACAAACAACATTCACTGGTAGAAGAAAAAAGGTGCACTATTAGCCAATTAGTATATCCAGTGCCATCCCAAGTCTCTGCTCCATCAATTCATTTTAACTCATAAGGTTTACTCAGGGTCAGATGAGAAGGATTGATTTAGATGTTTGCATGGCTCTTTACTGGAAAACAACCTTAACATTAATTTCGTTACCTCTAAGCGGCAAATTATTAAACTGTGGTTGAGATTGATATATTGTATTAATTAATTAACAACCTGGAAAAAGCCCACCGGAAGGTAAAATAGTATAGCATGGCTATATGCACAGGCTGGCCCTTTGCTTTTATGTGCAAGTTGATATAGCTGTATCTTCGTCTAGTCTCAACACTTCAAGGCCCAGGTCTCATAAGGAAAACGACTGATTTATGACAAAAGTGACACTTGACACCTCTAAATCTTTCCAATGTTTAACTAGGTCAATATCTGAGCTACCAGTTACTTTCTTATGATGCAAGTGGTCTTGACTTGTGCAAATACTAATTGCATGTTTACCTTAATATCTCGAGTTACCTGCCCTCCCTTTTATTTATTGTTCCCTCCTTTTCAAATTCAATGCTTTTTATGAAGTTGAAGAATAATGCAAGAAAAATAGGAAATCGAATATGGAAGAAATTCAGCATTTAGTGAACTTAAGTTGGATAGTTATATTATAATTAACAAGAGATTCTTATTCTTAATAAAATCGGTTGAAACTGCAATAGTGTAATGCTACTAACATGTTGTTTTTGCCCACTGTCATCACAAAGTTTTTCCTAAATGAGATCTTAGATTGATGGCCATTTGGAGGTTAATGAAGTTTCTTTCTATAACACCACATGAGTTTGTTTTGTGCTTTTGAAGCTTGTTGTATTCTCTGTTTCCGACATGCAATTTTAGTTTTGCCTTGCAGTATGATCATAATGTGTTTAGGTTGTAAAAAAAAGGTACAGGGGAACTTTAGCTAAGTTGTTGATCTCCACATTTTCCTGAGTTCATGCTAGTTAGCTTATGCGGAATTTTGAACTTGACCAGGGCCGTTTCGAAATACTCTGCTTGTCTGGCTCGTACATGCTGACTGACAATGGTGGATCCCGTAGCAGAACTGGTGGACTGAGCATTTCACTTTCGAGTCCTGATGGCCGGGTAATTGGCGGTGGTGTGGCAGGGCTGCTCATAGCTGCAACCCCTGTACAGGTAACTGCTGTAATCCTTAGATAACATTCTCAAGTGTTGGTGTTGTCTGTCCATGTGTGTTCTTGGTGGTATTTGAAGCTCATCTCATACTGATCCATTCCTATGGTTAGCTTTGCCAACATATTATAAGGCATACAGTGTTGCAACCACATTTTTTTCACTGCTGTACCTCTAAATTTGCTTTTCGCTTACCGAGAGATTAAAATGGAAAAAAAGAATAAAAAGTGTTTTCAAATCTTTAATCACATGGATACCTCTGCAATTGAACTCTAATTTTTATCTTCTTTTTCTCAGTACACTGTTCTTACTTCAATGTCAGTTACTTATCTGTTGTATAATCTGCACCTTTGTAAAGGTAATTGTAGGAAGCTTTATTTATGCTGGATCAAAAGCAAAGAACAAAGCAAAAGCCAGCAATGAAACAGGTGCTGAATCCGAACTTCATCAGGTTGGGGATAAGCAAAGTACTCCATACAGTGCGCTTACCAGTCAAAATCTTACCCCTTCTCCGGTCATGGCGGGATGGCCCGGTTCGAGGCAGTTGGATATAAGGAATGCCCACATTGATATCGACTTGACACGAGGATAGCTTGTAATTGTTTACTCAAGTCAAAATGGTGTTTATATGGGTCATCAAGTAGTGACTTGAACAACCACAGGTAGCAACATTCCATGAGACCTGCAGAACTCACATTATTTGCCTGTTTAATCTATCTTATGCTAACATGCTACAACCTCCAGATATCACCCCTCTGATGCTTGTCAGAAGTGTTTGTTTTTTTGACTTAAAACTTGTGTATTCAAAGAATCTGGGCTGTGTATCTGCTTAAACTGGCAATGTCATGTTATGCTTTGTCATGCTGCTACTTGTGATGGATTGGGTCTGTGCTGTCAAATGTGTTGTTGAAAGAGACTTTCCACAACGTGATGATGATGATGATGATGCTCCCGTCATCTGTTTGACTTTTTGAATTTGATTGGACAGACTTTCCGAAACGTGAAATTGTGTTAATATGCACTTGTTTCTATGCAGTTCCTGTGTCTTAAGCCAAATTTGTTTTCAGAAAGTTTAACAAACAGGAATTTATGTTGGACTTGTCTGTAATGCGTCTCAGGATGAGATTTTGGTTCCTTTTTTCTTCATGTAACAGGAAGAAACTAGATGTAAAACCAGCTGCATAAACAACAAAAATTTTCCTGATGGGATTATAGCCAATCTGATAGGTTTTATGATGGACCTCTAAGCAACTTCTATACAGGCAGTATACTACATCAAAATTTTCCTGTGATCTGATACTGCCATCTGCAGGCACTTGCTCAACAAGCAAGACAGAGTAGCCCGAGATCCATAGAACGACCGAGCTACTGGAGTGGTTGTCAACGTCCTTAATTACTGGTAAACCAGCATCGATGTTAAAAACTCCTACACATAAATCACACAGCTTCATTTTTCTCAAAGGCCAAGGATTCTTTTTAAGTTTCCTGAACCAATGCACTGCAGATATTGTCGAACAAAAGAACATGAGAATTAGCATTCTGCCACACAAACGACATGTATAATTATGTGCTTGGCTGTGTAAGAAACAAAATATGCCAATAGAAAAAAGATGGCAAGTCTATGGAATATTGTGAGCCAGTATGACTCGAGCATGCTGCTTATAGTAGCATATCCAGAGAAGCTGGGTCAAATCGAAAGGATTCATTCTGTAATACGCAAAAAAGCTAAGCAAAACCGTATTTATGTACATAAAAGAAAATTTCTCATCTAAAGATCAATTATCTGAAGTGCTTTCTTTCATTGGAAATCTTCCGTGTATTCAAAAGCCAGAGATCTAAGACGATTTGAATAATCATGCAATCATTGTCACGTAAATCTAACAAAGGATTTAGTAGAACATGCTGGAGCTATACCAAGATGATTTGGTGCAGGGGTTCGACAACGTAGCATTGTGTTGGCAATGAGCCCATGCCAGATGAAACGACCATCTTGTGATTGACTCTTTATGATCAGCACATGCCAAGCTAGCAAATTATTAATGCAAGGGGAAGCTAAAACTTTTAAAGCTATCAAAATACAAAGTTAAACAGGAGATTAAGTAATATCTTAAATTATTTAGTAGTGTATGTTCTTATATTCATCAGTTTAAAAAAGAAAATTCCAAGTCCCCTTTGTTTAATATATGAACCTTATTAAGTAAAATAAAAAATACCATAAGGAAGCACAAAACATGAGACCTTATATCCAAATACTATCATGTTGTGGCACAACCAGTCTTAAAGGGGACTTGGAATTTTTATTAGAATTGGAGACTTTGATGATGCATCATAATTGTCAGGGTGGAGTAGCACTACATGATTAGATTCAAATCTCATTTTGATAGGTTGTCTGAGAGGGGTCGACTTAATTCTTGAATCCTCGTACGGAATGAATTTATTGTGAGGTCCTCCACTTCTTAAATGCTCAAGTTAGATTATTTTTAAAAATAAATTATGAATGAGAGAGTAATGAAAAGGAATATATACATATATATATATATATATATATATATCCTTTGGTATGGGTTCAATCCATATGGTTGATCATCTTAACATCGTCAATCATATGAGGTTAATGGCTCTTTATAACTATATGGGGTGATCATACGACCAATAGGCAATGGGCATGTAGTCTACAAAAGATATGATTTCTAACATATCAAAGTGTCAATCTCAAGTCTCTATGGACATTACGAAGAATGTATCAGATCATCGACATTTAACGTCGGTCAACCATTAATGTTGATGGTCTAGTCTACTTGACATGTCTTACATCAAATGGTGATCATTTGTTTCACAAAAGATTACCGACTAAAACATAACGAAATGTTTCGAATACCATAAAGCACTTTGTAGATTCTTAAGCTCAAATGATAAATAGATACCATACAAATATTTTTAATTAAACACAAAAAAAATGATACATATAGAATTCAAGATACAATCTTAAAATATGTTTGAAAAATCACAAATCCTAAAAAAACCCAATATTTGCTTTAACATTTTCACACACTCAAAATAATATTATGTGAATCTATCTTAAATCAAGAAAATTATGCCTTATCCACAATCCAAACCTTGGATCCAAGATATAATATTTGAAAATATTAAAAGTATTAAATTCTCATTTACATTTATAAACTCTATGAAATATGTAATCATTCAACACATCACTCGATAATTCTATAAAATCAAACACCAACTAAAAAATCATTAAATATCACTTATAAACCCACAAGAGTAAGAATTAATATAATTACAAAATTAATCATTTACCACAAGTTCATATTAATATAAAACTTAACATTCTAAACTTTCAAATATGAGAGCTCATTTAACCATAATATTACAGTGAGTGACAAACTAATTTGAAAATTTTATATAGTAACAAGGTAAGCTACAAAACTTAACAAGTGACTAAGATAAATTAGGATGCAAGACATAGATACAAGAATTATAGACGTCATTTTATTAGTAGCATACTTAAGAGTAAAGAGCAACATATAAGCTATTCAATATCAAGGTGCAAGTCATTAGCTCAAGAATAGAGTCATTTTTAACATTTCTATTGATTCGTACATAATAATGATGAAGTAAGAAATATTATCAAAGCATCTCAAGAAATAAATACAAAACATAAACTCAAGTGCCACATTTGACATTTCATTCATATCCAAAGAGTATATAAGAACATATAAGCATGTTAAAGAAATATAGTGTGTAGTGGGATCATAACAAATTATGATCCATCCATTTCTAGATGACCATTAATATTAGTTTCTCATATTCAAGAGTTCCGTCCACCTACATATATGAAGTCATTGGGGCTAGTAAGAGCATCATAGGCTATACACATAACTTTCTTCTCTATTTTTGGTCGAGGTTCACAACTCTCATTCTTATTTTTAGTAAAGGTTCACATTATCCCATAAATATTGAAGTATAAAAAAACATTGTAAATTAGAAAATTAGTATATATAAAAAGAACATATGAAACAACAAAAGCATACATGCACACATATAAAGTAATACATAACTCATTCATATGTGAGGAAAATTTTAACTCAAATCAAGTTCAAAAAGGTAAAAGTAAAAAAAATATAAGTTTGAAAATAAATATATTCTTATAAAATCTATGAGGTACTATATGAGATATTTAGATAATAAATTATGCTCAAATTTGCTCAAGCAAAATATCATTTGAAAGATATATGAGTTTATTTTTCAATTTACTTTATTTTTTGAGATATGTGTCATTAATGTAACTAGCTAGCACAATCCTTATGTTAGCTAGTGACATATGTCCTCCACCTTTTTTTTTTTTTCTAACTTATGAATCTTTCATAAATCACATTCAATTCTAGAATTTACAATTAGATCAAACAAAAATCATGGATATCGTAAACAATTCAAAATTAAAGATATAACAAATACGGATTATGGTTAATGGCACATGTTGATAATCAATGGAAGCTATATCGATTTGGCTTGATTCAGTGATATTGATGGGATCAACGTATTGGATAACATAAGAAAAAAATAAAGGATGATGATACAACATGACACATAAAATCAGTTTTTCAAAATGTAGGATAAGTATACGGGATAATTACATATTTTCATTCTGTACTTAAGCTTTTTTAGCATCGTAATCCTTATACTTTTAAAAATTATATCACGTCTCGTTTCAAAATTACTATAGTTGGCTTTATTTTAACAACATCATCAAAATGGTTATCACGTGTGAAATCCTCTACATGTAATATCACATGCTGAATAGACAATTAAGTGGAGGGCAAAATGATCATTTCACCCATTAACATACCACATTAAGTACTTGGGACCCTTCTCGGCTTAAACACTATCCTACAGGCGAGTTCCTCGGTAACTATGGCTGGGACACTACCGGGCCCTTCGTTGACCCCAAAACCTTTGCGAGGAAGCTCCAGAGGCTTCCATCTCAAGTGATAGGCAATAGACGTCTGCATCTTCAGAGCCAATGTCCAAGCCATTGAAAGCTTTGATGAGGAAGAGATTATTCTCCAGTTATCAAGAAGTGAAGATAGCTTTTGATTGGAACATAGGAGGCAACTTGAAGACCACCTCTGTCGTTGATGCTAAAATATCATTGGCACATATAGATCGCAAACCCATGTATAACAAAGGTGGCAGCAACAACGATAGGAGTAAACCATCCATTGCTGCCTTTTTCCATATTAGAAGTGCTCAAGAAATTCTATCTTTAATATTTGAGGTAGTGTTTGTGATTCTTTTAATGTGGCCTTAGCAATGACAATGTACTAAAATCTTGAGCACCACAATCATTGCCTTAAGCTATACAAAACAATCAATAAATGTATAGATCTATAATACATGAAAGGGAATATATCAATGGGAAAAGGCACATAATAAAGAAGATGACATATACCTCGTTAGCCTTTTCATTGATATGCTTTTGAGCGACAGCATTAAGCTTCTTAATGGGGGAGACAAGGTCCACCTTTTGTGTTTTGCCTCCACATGATCTTGGAACTTCTAGGGTTTCACCTTTCCCACCATAATTGGCTTGATGCTCTCCAGTTCAGGCTTCACCTCTTACATCCCTAAATCATAATTTGATAAGCAGGATCAAGCATTATTGATTCATGAATCGAAGGATGTCACTCAAGGGCTGTGGATTGATGGAGGGGCAAGTACTATCTAGGAAGTCTTTGACGGATTTGACAACCTTGTCATTGCAACCATCACAGTACATTCCCACCTTGTAAACCTTGATGATAGCTCTATTATCCTTTTCTTGATCTTGGTGTTTAATGGCAGACATTTGCTGCTTATCACTTGAGATGGAAGCCTCTAGAGTTTCCTTATAAAGGCTTTAGGGTCAATAAAGAGACTAGTGTAGCTCCTAGCCGTAGCCGTTGGGGAACTTGCCTTTGAGGTAGGATGACATTTGAGCTGAGAAGGGTCCCAAATGCTTGACGTGGTTTATACCACAGTTCATTATGTTAATGTATGAAGGATTTTTTTTCCTTTACTTAATCATCAATTCTACATGATGTGTAGAAGATTTCGTTCAAGAAATAAATGATATTGTTAAAGTTGGGGTCAATCGTAGTAATTTTAAAACTATGAAGATCTTAATATACTTTTTAAGAGTAAAAGGACCACGATACTAAAAGGGTCTAAGTACAAAAGAAAATACATAATTAACCCATTTATATAGTATGTACATATATAATGCATCTACAATTGATAATAGAATGATAGTAAATAAAGATCTATAAAAGAATATATAGTATGTACGTATATAATGTATCTAATTAAGCAATAGAAGTAAGACATAGAATAAAGTATTATTTAGTATTTTGGCGGAATATAATGTGCCTAAGTAGCATCGCCATGTAAGACATGTGCTTAGAATTTTTCAGAGGAAATAGAAGGTTATGATTGATTTAAGAAGAGAACGAGTAATTATTGACAACAATATGTTCTAAGGCCAAGCATACATATGAAATTTAGGCGAAGAATGATATATCTAGAAATCCACAAATTTAGGTCGTGCCATATTTTTCTCAAGAGAGAGAGAGAGAGAGAGAGAGAGAGAGAGAGAAAAATGGGATGAGGGACACGAACTCAAAGGCCAACACATAAATCAATAGTAATAGACAATAGCATTGAGGCTAATCTTGATGGTGAAGTCATGGATGGGTCACGCATAATTAAAGGAAGCCATATTAGAGACAAAGTAGAAAAGCAAAGCTAATGTTGATCTTTTAGAGACCCTAAGTGGGATCTTCACAGGCAAGGTGAGCGAAAATATCACAACAAAAGAAAGCAAAGAAATCATATTTGTCTTTCTCCTAATAATATGAATGGCAAATACGTAAAATAGTGAAGACACCAAACACTTCAAAATATATCTTTTGTTGAGTAATTTTTGTATGGGTTCCAATTTTAATACAATAGTGATGCATTATTCCTTGCTTGCCCTCTAACATGAGGGCAGCATGGATTCACAATCATGAAAAGATCCCACTTTTTCTTTTCAAAAGAAAAAAAAAAAATTAATTCAATGGAAGGTTACAATCCTCTTCTTGTATATCAACTTCAAGAGTGAACTCAATCCTTTTGGTTGTTTCCTTCTCTATGAGTTTGTCAATCAATTTGTATATTGATTTTCTTACCTTCAAAAACTATCCTCATATAATTAAACAAGTACCATTAGAAGAATATATAAGAAAATCAACTCCATCTTTTTGAGAATTATGATTAAAAGAATCATCAATATTTAATTTGAATCAACCCTCATTAATGCTATTTTACAAGAAGTTGAGATACTCATGGTCATTTTCCTTAGATTCAATGGGATTTATATAGCTTGTTAGCTATATAGCCTCATAAAAGATAGATATAGAGAAAGTTTTCTTCCCTCTTAATACCATCATATTTTCGAGCCTTTTAGATTAACCACACGTTTCACATCACAGAGATGAGAAACCAGAGCATTGGTGCTCATTTTAGAAAGGCTAAGATGAAAAATTCAGTTGACTTGATTAGATGCTAACCCAATCCAAACCTGATTTATCTATCATCAAATTAAAATTTATGAATTTATTCAATGTTGACCCAATACAAACCTAGTGTTTTTAGTTTTTGCTTTGTTCTACAATTATTGTCTATTGTCATTCAAGAAGAATAATTTTGTCTACTGTAACATCCTTGGCATAAGCATTAGTTGTAAACTTTAAGTTGAATGATCTAACAAGGAATACAAAGGAAAAGATTCACACTTCTATTTGGTTAAATTTTATATGCCTTGTTCATTGACAATGTTATGCAAGTTGATTTATCTTTTTTTCTAATGTTATACAATGTTATACAATGTTATGCCTTGGAGGATGCTAATCCGAACTTATAATTAGAGTAAACATTATGACAGGGTGAAGTTTTAGTTTATAATATGTTAGTGTGCTGAATTTTATTATATTAGATTGTAATACCTTCGATTTAGTCTCTAAATTGACTTGTAAGTATTTGATAGTTGTATTACTATTAACTTAAGTGTAAACATTTTAGGTTCAAAAAAATTAATATATTAGTTATCCCATCAAGCTAAATCATAACAATTGGTATCAAAATCTAATATTTAGGATACTTAAGAGGCTTCAAGTAAGAAAGGAGTCTGAGTATTTTAGGTTAGTGGTTTGATAAATTTAGTAGGTAAATTATCCTATCAAATTGAATTGTGACATAACTAGAACTTCTAAAATTTGATAGATATACCTATACTCCTAGGTGCAAGTTCATAGTTTTTCTTAACTATTGGAGACTCTTGAACACTGTTTATTATTTAAAGGACAATATGATGATAAGACGATCTACTTTAGATAAGAGAGGAGAGGTCGACAATTTATCTATAGTTAGTTTGATTACTAAGACAAACTAATTACTAAGGATGTAATATATATTGCTAAAATAAATTAATTAACTTAAGTTTAAACATTTTGGGTCAATAGTTTAGACTTAACGAAGTTAATATATTAGTTATCCCATCAAACCAAATCATAATAATTTGTATCAAAGTTAATATAATATTCGGTGCATGTGAGAGGTTTCAAGTAGGAAAGGAGCCTCGAGTATTTTGGGTTAGTGGTTCAATAAATTTAGTAGGTGAATTATCCTATCAGATCAAATCATGAGATAGCTATTCTTTTTAATAGAACCTCTAAAATTTAATGGACTCCTGGGTGTAGATTTATAGCCTTTGTTAATAGTTGAAAGCTCTTGAATACTATTTATTATTTAGAGGACAATATAATGACAAATGATCCGCTTTCAAGAATAGAGTAGAGGTTGACAGTTTATCTATAGTTAGTTTGATTACTAAGATAAACTAACTACTAAAGAAAAAATATATATTGCTATGACAGGAAGTAATTAAAAGGATGGATAGATATAATGACTTAAGTATGAGTTGGTCACAACGAATGTCACACGATGTTTCAATCATGCTTATAATGCACATTGACTATAAGGAAAGTGATATGTTGATACCAAAGACTTTTTAAGTCCAATTGGGATAATAAGGTAGCTTCTTTTATTTATACTGGTTGCTCATTTTGTATTTAATTTAATACTATATTTTTATTTTTTTATTCTAAAAAAGTGTTAAATAGGAATATAGATTAATCCTCTAATTAAGACCAAAACATATAAGATTGTTCAATAATATCAATAAAAGTTTAGAAATAAAAACCTGTACACACGACTAACGTTGTCCTTAACATATTCTTTTGACTTTTGTGCTAATACTCATTAGGGAATCACCTAAGATATAATCGAGGTTAATCCTTCTAAGTGAATGTACATGAAGAATTGATTGGACCGTCTACACACCAACATTAGAAAATTAGAAGAATGATCAAAAGGTAAAGGAAGAAATCAAGTGCAATATAAAATAACTGAGAAGAGGAGGTTTATATAGGATTTTCAACCATATGACAGTATGCATACTGCATATGTAGTAGAGATGAGTTCCTCAGTCACCCACCTCTAGAAGTGTGGATAACATCATCGCTTCTCGTCACATTACATACTATACATAAAGGGAGCAAGGGCTAATGGAAATAGGCAACCCGAGTGAAAAGGTTAATGTAGTAATTTTGATGTTTTTTATTAAATCATTAATAATCCCTTACAAAACATAAAATGATCTTAAATAAATAAATAAATTAATTAAAAAAAATAAAATAATACTTATTGTTGGTGTATCTATTATGTAGTTAATGATGTGTATTTTCAAATATTTAACCTCATTTAGTGAAGTAAACATCTATCTATAGGAAATGAAGTGAATCAGATTTTGAATTCCATTCCTTTGACCCATACTTTAGCTAACTCACACATAATATAGAGTATATTCTCGTACATTTGTGCATTAATGACCTTGTGTAGGTATTCTGTTTATTCATAAGAGAGTTTAAATTAAATATTGGTTGCTCATTTTATATTCTGTTCTAATCATCCACTATTTTTGATGATCTTACTACTGTTTATTATGTAGAGGACGTCAACTTTCCTAAAAATGAAATCAGTTGGGTCTTTGAATGTGGTACTGCCTACCATATTACATCAAGGAAGGATTTCTTTATTTATTATACTTTAGGTGATTTTGGAGTTCTGAAAATGGGCAATGGTGGATTGTCAAAGGTTATAGGTACTGGAACTATTTGTTTAGAGACTGATATTGGGACAAAGCTTATTCTCAAGAATGTCATACATACACCAAATATTTGGTTGCACTTAATCTGTATAGGGAGGCTTGATGATGATTATTATTATGGCTCTTTTGGTGATAATCAGTAAAAAATCACTAAAGACTTTATAATTGTAGCTCAAGTGAAGAAGTCTTATGGTTTATATTGGTTGGAGGTTTTAGTCAATACTGATCATGTTAATGGAATTGAGAGTGTTGACTTTTCAGATTTATGACATAAAAGGCTGAGTCACATCAGTGTGAAGGGACTTAGATTGTCTAACTAAGAAGAATATACTTTTAGGGTTAAAAAGTGTAAATCTAGACAAGTGTATTCATTGTTTGGTTGGGATATAGAAAAGGGTTTCTTTCAAGCATCATCTTTCTTCTAGAAAAAATGAGCTACTTAGAATTGGTACACTAATACGTTGATGGTCCTTTGAAGGTAAGGTCATTTGGCCATACACTTTACTTTATGATATTTAATGATGATCATTCCAGAAAACTTTGGGTTCATATTTTAAAGTTAAAGGATCAGGTTCTTGATGCATTCAAGGAATATTAAGCTTTTGTTGAAAGAGAAATAGGGAAGAAATTAAAATGCATCCATATTGATAATGATAGGGAATATTATAGGCCCTTTGATGCATATTATAGGAAGCAAGGTATCAGGCATCAAAAGACACCTCCAAAGACTCCTTAGTTGAATGGTCTTGTAGAAAGGATGAATAGAACATTGATGAAGAGAGTCAGATGTGTGCTTATAGAAGTAAAATTACCTAATTATTTTTAGGATGAGGTTTTATACACTATTTCTCATGCTATTAATCTAACCCTACTATCGCTTTACAGAATGATGTTCCCAATAGTGTGTGGTATGGTAGAGATGTTTCTTATGACCACCTATGTGTTTTTGATTAGAATGATGTTCCCAATAGTGTGTGGTATGGTAGAGATATTTCTTATAACCACCTATGTGTTTTTTATTATAAATGTTTTGTACATATTCCTAAAGATGAGAGATCCAAGTTTGATTCTAAGATGAGGTAGTGCATCTATTCGAAAATATGAGATGGCATCATATGCATAGTAGAAGAATAAAAAACAAAATCATAAATTTCCCATAGAAAATGTTTTATCATCATGCGAAAATTGGTGTGCAAAAGTCGTAAAACTAAAAACTATACTTATATGAAATATATGTTACCTAGGGAAGTCGTATATCTTTGAAATCCTACAGATTTATGGGAGAGGATGAAGAAAGTCAACTGTCCTCATCTATAATAGTGATCCACATGATAGGGGCTACGAAGACGCTCCTTAAATCATTACACAATTCTCCTTTCCATGGGCACCACACAATCAAGAAAGAGACGACCATTCTTGCTATCCACACACCCTAAACTGGGGCTATTAGTTAAGGAGGAAAGAGAGAGAGGAGTATAAGAGGTGGCTACTAAAGGAGGTTCGATTTATAGGCTTTTAGTTCCCTCATATTTATAGAGACTCCATGTCAACTTAACCATAATGGATCATACTCTATTGGGTACTTGATCTCCATCCAACTACCCTATTGGATACTGGATCTCCATCCAACTATCCAAACCTCTTAGATTGATGGATCTCTACCCAATAATCTCTCATTGGCTCTTATTAGATCTTATCCATAAGATTCAATAATTCAGGGGTTTATTGGATATCCAATAAGATAAGAGCTCCAATGAATATCTCATATCCGAACCTCTGCTCATCATAATACCTACCATATGTGTGTGATCCTCTAGGCCCAATATCGAGCTAGTCGTGAGTCATACCTATAAAAACTTTTTTTGACTCAATGAATTATTATCTCCATAATAATTCACTCGACTCATCGACTACGGACGTATTAGGCCACCACGTCGCAGTCTCCAAACGATACAAGAGAATATAATTCATTGGACCTATATATCCTTAGTTACTATGTATCTATAGTCCCTCATTCATTTAATATCTCAAAGATCATATACTAGGCATGGTGTTGTCAAACCCAAATAGAATCTGCTCGATTTTTGCTATAATTGGATTCTCCTAGAGAACTCTTTCGCTCATAATCTGAATGACTGTGGTTAAGGATTTTCTTAAATAAGAATACATAGGATATTTCTCTCATAACATCAAGAGCAGATGATCATCTATCGACACTCAATAGCCCTCATAAGGTTGGCTGTTACTCTCGATGATCGACTGTGTTATATATGAAACTTCGAAGCATATAAGTTTAGTATCAAAGAGTAGAATACTCATATAGGATAGCCTTGGTATCTTAAGTCTAAGGACCAGATACACCATTGGGATGATAGAATCGCTATTTGATAATGAGGTATCATCAACCATTCAGCATTTTCTGAGCGAATTGATTAGTAAACTCATTCTCCAATGAGCATCTGCACTATATCCCTAATGTCTCCACATAAGTAATTATGAGACCAATCACCTCTATTATATGGATGAGTATACATTATACTAGTCTATTATGTTATCTTAATGTCCCTCTTGAGTAACCTATGACAAGGACTATTTATAGTATATATTTTAAAGACGAATCAATCTCATTATCATGATCTCATTACAATCTGATTTTCATTACACAGATCCATAGATATAATAATATATGGAACGAGCAATATAAAATAAAAAAAATATCAAATAAATAATACGAAAAAAAATGCGTATCATGTCACACGTGTCATCACTCACGTGATTGGCTTGTAGGGCACCTATGACTAACAATCTTCATTGGGTATAGTTGAGATGAGTTTGGCTATAAATATTATGACCCAATTGAAAAGAAGCTTGTCAAAAGTCGTGATGTGATTTTTGTAGAGGATCAAACAATTGAAGATATTGACAATACAGAAAAGGCAGAGCCTCAAAGAAATGATGGTTTGATTGATTTGGATCCTACTCCTATGGTTGATCGAGGTGATATACAAAATCATGATCAGTATAATCAAGATGAACATGAAGTCATAAATCAGGTGGATACTCTTACTGATGAAATGGTTGAAAATGAAGTGCCTGAAACTGCTCTCAAAAGATTTACCAGAGACCGAATGCCCTCCACTTGGTACTCACCTAATGATTTTATTCTTTTGATAGATGGTAAGGAGCCAGAATGCTATGAAAAGGCTACTAAGAGCGAGTAAAAGGACAAATGGGCTGCTATAATGAAAGAAGAAATGCAATCTTTGTATGACAATCATACCTTCTAATTAGTCAAACTTCCTAAAGACAGAAAAGCCTTGAAGAACTAATGGATTTATAGGGTGAAGAATTCATTTATTCCATGGTAAAAAGCTAGACTAGTGGTTAAATGCTATAGTAAAAAGAAAGACATTGATTTTGGAGAGATTTTTTCACCTATAATGAAAATGTCCTTAATTTAAGTTATTTTGGGTTTGGCTGCAAGTCTTGATTTGGAAGTTGATTAAATGGATGTAAAAATAGATTTCTCTCATGGTGATTTAGAAGAGAAAATTTACATAGAGCAACTTGAAGACTTTGTGGTGAAAGGAAAAGAGAATTATGTCTATAAATTAAGAAAGAGCTTGTATGGTGTGAAACAAACATCTAGGCAGTGGTATAAAAAGTTTGAATTTATTATGGTTCAATAGGGCTATAACAAGACTACTTCTGACAATTATGTTTTTGTGCATAAATTTTGTAATAATAACTTTGTTATATTATTGTTGTATGTTGATGACATACTTATTATAGGTTCTAATTCATCCAGGATTGACAATTGGAAGAAAGAGTTGAGTAAGACTTTTGCTATAAAAGACTTAGGGCCAGCTAAGCTTATTCTTGGGATGAAAGTTATTCATAACAGAAAATACAAGAAATTATGGCTATCTCAAGAAAAGTACATTAAGAAGGTGCTATAACAGTGAGTACATCTTTCTCCATCCTTCAGAATTAGTGTCAAATAGTCTCCTTCAAATGAGAAAGAGAAGGAATATATGTAAAAAATTCTTTATGCATCCATAATTGACAGTTTGATGTATGTAATGGTATACACTAAACTAGACATAGCTTATGCAATTTGTGTGGCGAGTAGATTTTTATCTAATGCAGGCAAAGAGCATTCAAATGTAGTAAAATAGATTTTGAGATATCTCCGGGTACTTCTAGTTTGAAGCTTTACTTTCGGTCTAATAAACATATTCTTATGGGCTATACAAATTCTAATTTGGTAGGAGATTATTGATTCTAGAAAGTCTACTTTTGGTTATATGATTACTTTTGCAAGCGGAGATTGTTGATTCTTCTAGGAGATTGTTTATCTAATGCATCGCAATCTAGGTTTTAGAAATGCATTGCATTGTCCACTATGGAGGGTGAGTTTATTGCAGTTACAAAAGTTGCAAGGAGTTGCTTTGAATACAGAAATTTGTGACTGAGCTTGGATTCACACAAAAAGGGTATATTTTATACTATGATAGTCAGAGTGTAATTCATCAAATCTTACTTTCCATGATAAATCAAAATATATTGATGTGAGATATCATTTGATATGAGATGTTTTGGATTCTAAGTTGCTTGAACCTGAGAAAATACGTACTGATGATAATGGCTTTGTTATGTTCACTAAAGTTTTACTAAAAATAAAGTTTGAAACTTGTCAGTTGGTTACCAGTTTGGTAAAATTTTTCACATAGTCATGAGGGGGAGAATTGTTGGGTTAGGTCAATCTAATATAGAAAAAGCTCAACAATAAATATTTTAACCCATGTACTTAAACTCATTATAGTTATATTTTGAGACACTCATGATACACAACTCAATTTTGTAGTGCCACTATAGAGAGAAATTTTTTTGGGTTTTTCTAAATATTTATCTAGCCATTTTTCTCTAGCAATTGAATGGTGAAATTTTTATCGAATCATATTGATTTTAGGTGAAATATTCTAGGCTTAGTGATCTTCATTATGAATGATGGGGATTTGGTTTGAAGGTTTTTTCATAGGGTTTGGCTTTTTGAATAGTAGCTATTCACTAATTATTCTATCACTAATCAGTTTACTTTGACTCCTTGCTGGGTAGTATTCAACTATTGGATTTGGCTGAAATTTTATCGGTAAGTATAAAGCTTCTGGTTGTGTATTCTAAATGGTGAAAATCAGGTTTAGAGTCTTTTTAAGTATCTCTTTTGCTACTTGAATGAAAACTGATAGAAGATAAGATTTCCCCAACTATATGAGGAAATCTCTCTATTCTATTGAGGAAAATCCCTCATTCTATTAAGGGAAATCCTTCCTCTCAATCTGTATAAATAGGAGAGGAAACATGTTAATGTATTAAAGCTACTTCACTTTTTCAATAAAGCTTCTTCACTTCTTCAATAATTGTGCTTTTCTTTATTATTCTTTTCATCATGGTATCAGAGTAATGAGAAAAGCGAAGTTTTGCTCTTGCCTTTGGCCAGCGACCAACGCCGCTGAGAAAAGTGAAACTTCGCCCTTGCCTTTGGCCAGCGACCAACGTCGCTACAGCCACATTCCTAAGAGGCTCTATGGCCAATCCTCATCTTCTTTATCGCGGTAGCCTTCACTGATCTGCCAATAGTCAGTGGACTGAAGGAGAATGAAGGGCGGACTTAAGGAGAACAAAGGGAATGCCTATACTCTCACAGCAACAACAATCGCAGCAGCAGTAGCGATCTGCTCTTGCCCTACTGAACTTATAAACCATTCTTTGCATCGATCCAAGATTGGTATCCTTATCAGGAGCACCATCTTGCAGGGGCATGATAGAAGATAAGATTTCCCCAACTATATGAGGAAATCTCTCTATTCTATTGAGGAAAATCCTCTATTCTGTTAAGGGAAATCCTTCCTCTATAAATAGGAGAGGGAACATGTTAATGTATTGAAGCTACTTCACTTCTTCAATAAAGCTTATTCACTTCTTCAATAAAGCTTCTTCAATAATTGTGCTTTTCTTTATTATTCTTTTCATCAAAAACTATACTGTTAGTTTTTTACTTTGAACAGCTTCATCTCATTCAACATTTGGACTGTCATTTGTCATTCGATTTGGTCGATTTGGTTGATTTTTAGTGAGCATGTTCTAGGCTAGAGTTTCTTGAATGATGGAGATTGTGTTTGGATGTGGTAAACATTTTTTAATACTTAACGGTATCTATCCTTTGTGATTTTTTAACGGGTATTTGAGTTGTGGGTTTTGAATTTATTGTGGAACAAATTCATTTGTGGATCTTTACTGTTGTGAATAATATTTTTATAGTGGAGATTTTGATTTGAACCAAGAGAGGTTGTATGATTTTTATCTTTTACATTGAATAAGTTTTTCATTAAAAAAATATTAATATTTTTATGTAGACTTAATTATTCATTACTCATATATTCAAGATAGTGCTTTTAATATATTCATACAAGTGGGTGAAAAAAAATTGATAATTAATTGTTTGAATTAACATATATATTTTTTATTCGTTTTTCTAAACAGCACACATAATAAAAAAACAATTGAGAAAAAGTCAAAAAGGTAAGGTAGAGAAGGGTAATCTAGTAATTTCAATGTTTTGATTAAATTGTTGTTAGAAAGGACACATTCTTGCATAGAAAATTTTCTTGCAGTTCAGGCCATATTGTTCTCCATGCTTAGATCTGTCTATAGATTTATAAAGCATATCATAGGATTGCTAAAGCTTCATGATGTCAACCTCTGACAAATATTAGATTTGTGCTTTCCCAAAAACATTTTGCATATTGAGGTTAATAATTAATAATTCATAGTAACTAATGGTATATTTTAGTCAAACAAAGTAGGATCAGCAAGCAATTACTGGAATATTAGAGGAGTGCCAAATCATGTCAGCAAACAATTCTGTACGTATATCCGTCAAGCTCTAATTTGTACACTTATCTGTTCAGTATATATGGTTAGTAGAAGTCCTAAAGACGTGAGCATTTCTTCTTTATGCGCGTGATGCATGCTCCTACATTCTTCTTTTCTTATGATGGTTGGTCATATTGCTTTTACATGCCTCTAGTTTTAGTGCCTTTGGAATTTTCAGTGGTAGGAACGCTCGCTTAGTTCACTCCAACATTTATGTTATTAGAATGTCTGATTTATTAGAAAGTGTGTTTAGGAAGTATCTGAATACTAATGCTTTCTTTAATAACATCAATGATTGAACATATAAAATAAGAGTTCAAAAAAAGATCCGATTGGACTAATCAATTATCATCGACCATAATTTAATACAATATTCGACAACAAGCCTTAATAATTATAAATAATTATATTTATTTTAGATAGGTGGGTTATGACAGATGAACCAACCCTGGATTTTTCTTGTAATTAAAAATTATCAAGGATATAAATATGTATATATTTATTTATTTTGTACATGGAGGCGAGGATGGCGTGGTTAGCGGCTTAGTGACCGCTATCCAATTTGCGTGGACTGTCCATCACACCGTCGATCACATCTACTGTCGCATCTTAGCCATCCATTAAGGAGAGGCCTCGGGATGTGGGAAGGGCCATGGAGCCCACATTGACAAATTGCCTATTAGGATCCACTCTTATTCCTTCTTCGACTCTCTCAGTGATAATTACATATTTATATTCTTTTTTGGGCATATGAGCTGATCGAATCATCATATGAGCTGTTCCGTATCCCAATTTTATGGTGAACACTGATAATTACATATTATATTCGTTTTTTTCAGCATATGAGCTGTTCCATGTCCCCAATTTTATGGGGAACAGAAACTAATGATATGCTATAATATTCTTCTCCCTCTCCCATGGACGACACGCACTTGCTTCTTTAATCGACCACGGAGGAAGCGTTCTCTTCTTGCTTTCCTTTGGTGGATGACGTCGTGTTCTTATCGACAGAGACGCCAGCAGCGTCGTGAGTCAGCCCGCCCTTCTCGCACACGCCACTGTTGGACCGAACCGCCCTTGTAATATTCCAGGAGTGATATGGCAACCTTGTGAGAGCCTTACCTCCCGCTACTTAACTCGTGGGTAAATGGAAACAATTCCACCGCCTGGTCATGCGCCTTCTCGTTGCCTGATCGATTCATCGGGAAAGGGTCAGAATTGGAGTGCGAGGAAGGGAAACGGAGATCAATGGCTTCTTGGTTTTACCCACTTTCGTACATCCGTCTTTGATTCGATGAAGAGATGGAGCCCGCTTGGGTCCACTTTCCATTGCCGTCTGAAATTAAATCATATCGGGAGACTCCTAACGGCTGAGCTTTCCAAAACGGAATTCCCTTTCCCTCTAAGAAACGGCATGTTCAACGTTCGTTCCCTCTCTCACCTTCTATATATGAAAATTGAAGCATCGAGCTCCCACGCGCAACTCGGAGAAGGAGAACACAAATTGTACCCCGAGACGACGCCATCGGATGGCAATAGCTACGAAAATCCCCACAAAAATCCCCCGAACCCTCGTCGCCCGATACCTCTCCTCCGCCTCCACCCTCGCCGATCAGCTCCCCGAGGCCCCCTCGCAACCACCGGCCCCGACACTCGACCTCTCCGACACCCGGCAACTATTCGCCGCCGTCCCTACCGCCACCCTCATCCGGTCCCTCGCCAACCTCTCCACCCTGGCCGCAGGGCCGATCGTAGACCTTGGAGCGGCGGCGCTGCGGGCGGCTGCCGCGGCCCCGGAGGGGCGCCTCCTCCCGGCCGCCGTCCTTGGGGTGGCCCGCGCGACGGTGCACCGCCACTTCTGCGCCGGCGAGGGGTTCGAGGAGGCGGGCCGCGCGGTGGAGGCGATGTGGGCGGAGCAGGGGCTGCGCTCGATCCTGGACTACGGGATGGAGGACGCCGGGGACAGCGCCGCCTGCGACCGCAACCTCGACGGGTTCCTGCGGACGGTCGAGATGGCGTCGTCGCTCCCGCCCACCTCCGTAAGTAGTTTACTTTGGGAACAAGGAATTCATACTCGGTTAATCGTGCAACGACACCTGTTGGTTCCAGACGTTTCAAGTGGAGAAGCGTGTTTTGGTCCACGCCACCTGATCTCCTGGTTTCCTTCGGTAGAACGGAATCTTCCTAGTATAAATTAATTTGGGAATCCCTTCTCTTCTTACGGTCGTCGCTAATTTGATGGTCAATTCAAATTGAGATGATGGAGATGCTATCGTTTCAAATTCTCATTTGGACCACCTATGAAGTTGTACGTAGTTTTCAACCATTACCGGATCAAGAGGAGTAAAGACCATTGGAGAAGGAAAATAGATTAAAACATGAAGAGAAATTCCAGTTGAGTCCAATCACTTTCATCGATCGCATCGTTGAAGTGAAGTTTGAAGTGAACCAATCAAATCCACTGTTTGCATTGTCCGATAATTTTTTTTTCTTTCCTCTTCGCATAATATACATGATTACTATTGTTCACATCATAATTGCAATGGTTCTACACATAATGGTGCTTCATGTTTATGAAAAAAGAAACTGAAAACCTTCATAATAAATGATAATTCTCTTTCTATTTCCTGCAATACTAGCTTAATTATCTGAGAGATTTAGAGAATACGTTGAATTCAGACATAAGACTCCGAGCAACCGATAAGTTCCAATCAGTCTTGTTCAGCTAATTTCAGAGTGCCAGAAAAAGATCAAAATACTTGCTGAAATGCCAACTAGCTGATTAATACTCCCAGTGTTCATGTCATGTATTCAAATGAGGATGATTTATGGTTCCAAAGGACTAATGAAGCTAACATAGTTTTTATGATCAGGCGAGTGTGTGCGTGAAGATTACAGCACTTTGCCCCATCTCCTTGCTCGAGAGAGCCAGTGATCTATTGAGGTGGAAGCAGAAGGACCCGACATTTCAGCTTCCGTGGAGCACCCATTCATTTCCCATTCTTTGCGACTCCAGCCCTCTCTATCTCACCCCTTCAGTGCCAGATCCTCTGACAGAGACCCAAGAGCTTGATCTCCGATTAGCCCAGCAAAGGCTGTCAAAGATCTGCCATAGGTGTGCAGAAGCTGGTATTCCGTTGGTGATCGATGCAGAATACGCCTCGCTGCAGCCTGCAGTTGATTACTTCACGTACTCAGCAGCAATACAGTTCAATCATGGAGACCAACCTATGGTCTACGGGACAATCCAGGCTTACTTGAGGGACTCCAGGGAGAGGATGGTAAACGCCGTCGAGGCCGCGGAGAGAGAGGGGATCCCTCTGGGGATTAAACTAGTGAGAGGCGCTTATCTAACAAGAGAGACCAATCTGGCTTTATCTTTGGGTGTGCCGTCTCCCATCCACGGGAGCATCCAGGAAACACACCAGTGCTTCGACAATTGTGCTGCCTTCTTGCTGGATAGGGTCAGGAGGGGATCCGGTGCAATCCTGCTTGCCACCCACAACGTTCGATCTGGTAAGTACAGAGAACACAGGGAGTTGGAAGTGTAGATCTTGCGTTGATGGTGTACCGCTACTGTGTCACAGGGCAAGCTGCTGCAGCGAAGGCAGAGGAGGTGGGAATCGGAAAGGAAGACCAGAAACTGCAGTTTGCACAGCTACTGGGGATGGCGGACGGGCTCTCTCTAGGACTCAAGAATGCAGGTTTCCAGGTGAACAAGTACGTGCCTTTTGGGCCGGTGGAGCAGGTCATTCCATACCTCCTCAGGAGAGTCGAGGAGAACAGAGGACTCCTTTCCACCTCCACTGTGGACAGACAGCTCATAAGGTTTGTGGACTCGGTTACTTTGTTGGATGTTTCCTACTTCAAACTTGTAACATCTCATTGCTGCATGTACTACAGGAAGGAGCTCATGAGAAGACTTGCTGCTGCAGTTGTTGGGAGGACTTGAAATTACACTTTTTTTTTTTCTCTTTTTTTTTTTAGAAAAAAGAAAGATGGGGTTGTTATCACCCCATGACAAACATGTTACAAAAGTATACTAAGAGAATGTATGAATAGCGTAAGTAATAGAAGATTCGATATTGTCATTTCCTTAGTTGAGTAGTATATGAAGATTTAATTGCAGACACACATGCCTTAAAAGATTGTTGTTTAGAGGTAACCAAATGCTTACAAGCTAATTACTTACTGCAAGAAATGGATTTACATTACTGAGTCAAAGACCAGAAACCAAGATTAGAGCATAGCCAAGACTGCTTTCTGCGGTATCCCCTCCGTTCACTCCCATCATATTCTCTCCTTCATTCCCTTGTCTCCTCAATCCTCATAAACATCACAGCTTTATTTTTCTTGGAGTAACTCTTCCTCCTCTCCCCCCTTGAATCCTTTTAGCCTACATTTTCGTTCTCCTTTGTCGATCCTCATCGACGCATATTGAAGGTCAACCATGGTGAGCTCGCTTTTCTGTCCCGAACACGAGATGAAAGAATATGTCAGTAGGTGTTCCCTCAATGGGGATTGATCATGTTTTGTGTAGTTTGATATATTAGGCGAATTCTTCGTCGGGGACGGCATTGAATGACGAGTTCAAGCTCAAGTTCTTGGAGCTGAAGGCCAAGAGGAGCTTCAGGATCATCATCCTCAAGTTGGGCACATGGCCCGTTAATTTCAATTATTAAAACGCACAGCCCATATCAATTATTAAAATTATTAAAACCCACGGCCCACAGCACATGCCACGTGACTGACTGATTTTGGTCATATACCACTTAAATATTTATGATTTATTTATATTTAAAATAATTTTTATATTTTCAAAAATATAACCTCCTTTTGTCTAATTTAAGTTAATAAACTATTAATATAACAAACACGTATAATTTAAGTTTAAATAAAAGATCTATTTTAGTCCTTGTGTTTTTGATAATGAACCACTTAAACCTTTATGATTTTGCTCGTGTCTAAAATAATCTATACATTTTCAAAAATATAGCATATAAGTTCTTCCTATCAAGTCAAAGTTAACATAAGTTAAATCTGCTTACGTGACATGCTAACTCATATTAAACCATTATATATATATAATTTAAATTAAAAAATTAAGACCACCATTAATAACGGGAGGAGACGTCATCGTGGAAACGACCACTAGCAACAACATCAAGCCGTTGCTGCCTAGTAGGGCATCATATGAATGTAACCTCTCCCGTGTTGATGACAAGCTCAAAAGCTTCCGATTTTGCCTCGAGTAGATGTGCATCAATCAGTTCGACGCTATGCATGCAATAGTCTCCTAGACCCTCTTTCTCCTCCTGAGCGTCTTTATCCCCATCGCCTCCCACTTCGTCCTCTCCTGTACCCCCACCCGTCGCGCCTATGATATGGTGGTCCAACTCTCCCTCACATCCGCCTCCGACCTCTCCTACCTCTGCCTCTTCGCCTTCATCCATTGCTATGGCCTTTGTCGCTTTCTCTTCCTCGACTAGATAATTTTTTTTTTTTAAACTTAAATTATATATGTCATTATATTAATAATTTATTATGAGTCAGTATGTCACGTAAACAACATCTAATGTCTATCAACTCAGATTTGACGATATGAGCTTATATGTTATGTTTTTTAAAATATAGAGGTTATTTTAGATACAAATAAAACCATAAAGACTTAAGTGGTCCAAAACCAAAACTAGGACTAAAATAAATCATTTTTTAAAAATTTAAATTACACATATTATTACATTAATAGTTTATTATAAGTTAACATGTCACGTAAGCAAACTCTAATGTATATTAACTCAGACTTGACAGAAGGGGCTTATATACTATATTTTTAAAAATATATAGGTTATTTTAGACATGAGTAAACCATAAGGGCTTAAGTGGTTCATGGTTAAAACCATAGGGGCTAAAATGAACATTAACCATTTTTCTTTTAACATAGACATGTGACGATTAAAACAAAAAAAAGGTAGGCAACAATGGCTATGGATGTGGCTGGGAGAAATCACAACAGCGACAGTTGAGAGCAGAGGAACAAGAGAGGAAGAGAAGGAAGGAGACGAGGGCAATGTACACAGTAATATAATTCTTGTATCCTTATTACTCTCTTGTAATTGTCGAGTAGGTTTTGGATAAAAGACTTTAAGATTTATATGTTCATTATTTTCATAGTGGATCTACTTCTCTGGTTTATCCTGTGGTTTTTCTCTTTCGCATTGGAGGGGTTTTTAATATGAATCTTAGTGTTATATGTGATTGTGATTTTTGTTTATTTTTTTTTGTTACATGTTATGGTATGCTAGTATACAAAGTTTCTTTTATCCTATCAGAGTGTCGCTACGCCATCTTCGACTTTGATTAAGAATTACGAAAAGAGCAAGATCTTATTCATATCTTGATAAGAAATCAAGAACACCCACCGCCATAATTCTACATGAAATGCAGAATTAAATAGCTAATTCTGCATCAGCTTCAATAAGGATTCTATCAATTGGCTCCCTCTTCATTAAAAATACTCCCGCTTCTAAAACTTTACCTCATGCAAACATATAATAACCCGTCTGAATCCTTACAATGAAACCCAAAGCTCCCTCTTACAATTGCTCCTAGTAGGAGCCATGTTTATATTGTTTGTGAGCAGGCGTTTGTTAGCATTTATCCCCTTAAAAAATGCTTGTAAACAATAGTGAGGTGGTGCTTAAAAGAAGATAGTTATAGGAGTGGCCATACTGCGAACTCTCCAAACCAACCGTAAAGTATAAGCAACTAAGGCTCTCAGGGTCAGATGATTAAAACTGTTCCTATTATTGTTGATAGGAACAATAAGATCAGTTTAGTTATATTGATCTTAGTGTAAGTGTAATGGATGGTAACTCACTGATTTACCCTAAAAAACTAATTCTTATTAGAGTATTTATGCTTCATTCTAAAACTAATTAACTTCAATTTCACGCGTTCGAATTGAGTCATATATCATCTACACGACGGATGTTAAGTGCACGGTACATAGATTTAAGCTTTTAGATGAAATATATATTTGCATGATCATTTTATAGGTGAAATCAATTGTGAGTTGTTCTTTTACATGTCTTCTTTAAGTGGCATGTGTTTTGTAAATTAACTTATGCTGCCACTGCCATGCAGATTTGACACTGAACAGACTGTCTTCTTTTTAGACCGCCTCAGTTTTCTTGCTAAGATATGATTCACGGTATATGATAAACATAATTAAATGGCTGATACTTGTATTATAATTATTATGATCTGTTCTGATTGAATAACTGATCTATTAATTTGATAGGTCTAAGTTATATGATTTCAAATATTTAATTTTATATTAATTGTAGCAGACACATCTAATCTTATAAATTAACTCATCCTCTCTACAACATATTTGATGTTGGATTAAACTGTGGAACAATAAAAAAAATATTTTAATTGAATAAAAAACATCTTAAACTTTAGTTTACTTGAGTGGATATAAAATTAATTTTGTATGGAGTTGATATATCATATGGTATTTTCTTTCATTGCAAAGAAATTTTTTGTATTTTGTGATATTAAAACCTTCAAATATTTTTCAAGAATTTTTTATATATGTATATAAAATATTTGTGAAGTATATTGTACTTAAAAAATAATAGAGCTGGACATCTGAAGGAAATCATCATCATTGTGTAATACTTGAGTTAGCCTCCCTGTGTTTAGAACTCACCGTATTAAGCAGGAAGGTGCCTAATGTCAAAAGCATCAAGTGTTCGATCTTAATACTTCGAACATCACCGAATATTTTTCTTATCTATAACAAGCAAGCATTAACTTAATTATCGAAGGGTCTTGCCAGATGTATCTTCCGCATAGTTTTTGTATGAACAAATATAAATAAGATAAATACCTTTTTTCACTATAAGATAAATTTATTTTTAATTAAATCATGATTTTCGGACCATATCCCCTCGAGGCAAACTTCTTCTATCTCTTCTAAATCTCACAACACTTGTAAAATAAAATAAGTTAAATTAATTTTCGAATTGATGATAGAAGAAAACTATATCATATTAACTCTAGAAGAGCCTTCTTCAAGATATCATAGAGAAAATAAACTCAAAAAAACTTTACAAGAATGTGGATGAAGAAACTCATCTTTTTCGCCCTAACGATCAACTTAGGATTTGAGACTACTATTTTTTTCTCCACATGCCTATCATAGATCCACACCACCATAGATGATTTTTTAATAATCATAAAATTTTCTTCCTAACAAGGGCTGCGACTCATATCATCATACTTATAAAAGACTTCTCTTGGCCTCACCTAACATATTGAAACTTTGATTTAGATGATGTAAATTAAAATGATCATTCCCTTTCTCTCACAATTAACGTAGCTAGAAATTTAATAACTCATTAACTGCAACTCTAAGTTCCTACTATACCTCAATTGACTCTAACTATCAATTTTCATAGAGAACTTCATGTTATTCATGCTAAAGACTAATTCAATGTTGCTGTTGCTTTCTCGAGAGGGTAATTATCCAATTTGATCTTAAATGCTCCTACATGAATATAGGATGCATTCGTTGACACAATTTCGATCTTATATGAATAATTATATAAAAATAGATAAGTGTCTCGATAATGTAAGTCATAAATACAACTTAAGACAAAGCCTAACAAAGTGGATGTTCAGAACTAATCTCTTTTTACCATGCTAATAAAAGAATAATTTATTCCCTTTAATTTTTATATTCCACACTTAGAGACTTTGATGAAAGAACTAACCTCGTAGAGTATTTGATCACATTAGGGAACAAATAATCCTACATGATATTTTTTATGTTCTCATATGTCATACTTTTCTAGCCACTCTAAAGAAATGCTAAAGTAATACTCTTACTTTCCTCCCATCTTAATAATAGTTGTTTGAATAATTAGTATGAGAGCTCACCTAGTCAACATCTAAAGAAAGTTATGATGTCTATGAACATGCTAGTCATCTAATAAGGCAATGAGTTCCTACCCAATCATGTCATGAGTTTCAATGAAGAGACTCCGGAGGTAGTCGATCCACACCTTTTTGTATTAATTTATTTCTTCATCAATTTGCATAAGTTATCTAGGTTTCCCAACCTACTCCAAAGGCAAAGCAACACATAATAGTTGAACCTTTAGTGTCGGAGAAAAAAAGGATAACACTAAGAGGGGACATAGAGCCTTCATCATTTTAAGATACTAGATCATCTCGGACAAGTAAGATAAGTCCAAGATAAGATCTTAACCATGTATGAGACATATATTGTGCGTAAAACATAATGATGAATAAATCATTGACAATCATATTTAGTTTGATATATAAAATATGATAAACAATCGTTAAAGATATAATATCATAAATTTTAGTATTCTCCACATCTCTACTCGAGTTGAACACAGTGTGTTGCTTTTTCAAGATGATCATATCTTTATGTTTGTCACATTACGATTTCAAATCTATCATGTCATACCTCTGAGTCGGTTATCACCCAATGCAAGTAAATAAATAATTATCCCTCTAGTAATCTGGAGCTCCACGCACATAGTGAAAAAGCATCTCTTAAGTTGGTATAGTTGGCTAAGCCCGACATGGAAGATGTATTTTCCAACTTGGTAAAGTCAGCAAAAGAGATTGAGCAAGTATCTCGACTTTATGAAGTTGATCAAGCCTAATTGGTAAGAGGCATCTTTTGAATTTGAAGCCAATGAATCTGACTTGCTTAACTCAACTAGATATAAGCAACTTCGAGTATTTTTTGAAAAAATATGAGTACTAGACCTATAAGAATTAAATAATAAAATTTTATTAAACATAAGATTACTTTACTATCAAGCTAGTAGTAGTTTGCTCCTAACACCAAGTATAAAAGGGTATGACATATGCTTGACATTTCATTTTATCTGACCCAACCAATTTAGGCCCACAAGATACTAAACCCAATCTAGCTAAGTTAATGAACTTATATCTAACTTAACAAAGAGGCCTAATCTAATCAGACTAGCTTAGGCAAAGCCTAGCCTAAGTCATGTAAAATCACATGATCAACTATGAGTACAACTATCCCTGACCCAAATAGCTTTGGGTCAAACTTGACTAACCCTCAATTAAGATAAGTAGTTGTAATTCCAACCTAGTCTAACTAGCTCTAGCCCGATAAGTCATAGGCCGAATTCATGCTCTCTTGTAAAAAAAAATATTTTCGCCACATTGAGGCTTCAATCCAGATCCCTCCCAAAGGAAATCACTTTTATAACTATACTAATCATTCACGTATGCTATTTTTAATAAAATAAATTTACAAAGCTATATTTTTGCATATAGCACTATGATTGCAATAACCAAATTATCTTATATTTCTAGTATCCTATATGGCTTAATTAGGTAAAATATCTTATATAAAGAATATGCTCAAGACAAAAAATATCCAAGAGTCTAATGCAAACAATGCATCCACTTAGGATTAAAAAAAAAAAACATCCAAAGCATTTGATATAACCAACATGACGCAAGCATCTCTTTGCATATAATGAGCTTATTTAGAATAAAATAAAATCTAAAGTGGTTAAGGTAGCCATCAACTAAAGTATGTTCATATGTGGTATATGCATCCTAGTCAGAAAGTGCATCTCCTTAGGAGCAATGTGTTTGGCAAAGACATAAGCATTAAAACACCTAATATGTTATAACTAGGCATAACATATCTTTGTGCGATACGTTTGTTATGGTATAATCATTAAAATACTCAATGTGCACTATAATTGAGAAAAACATCTCCTTGCATGTGATGCATATACACATAATATAAGCATAAACATCTCCTTATGCATACTGCGTTTGACAAAATATAAAAATGAAAGTACCCAATGTACCATAACATCGCAAAGCATCTCCTACGTCAAATATATCTATTGACATCTTAGGCACCCGATGTAGATAATAGCTATCATAGTCTCATAATAGACATTGTGATTGAATGGACAAACCCTTACCTTGATATAAAATTGAGAGTAAATGATATCATTGTATTTTAGGCCAATTATGACTTTATATATAAAGCCTAGTTAACTTAAATATGATAATATATCAATTGAACAAGCCAGTATGGTATCTAAGGAACATATAAGGAGTTCCTTTTATTACCGTTGCTATAATTTTAAATTAGGATGAGAATTGAAAATAAACCTTTTTATATTGTGATATAAGTTCTCCCTTCGCTAAGTCATGATTCCTAAATGAAATCCCTTCATTAAGAAAATTAGATACGTCAAATTGATTTCATCATATTGACTTGACGTTCAAAATTGATTGTATCAAGAGGATAAGGGATCTCTTTGTCTGATCCTTATAATGACTTGTAAATCAATTTAGTTTCTTACTATTTATTATATAAAAAATAAGAAAATTATATATAAGTTATGATCCAAGAGTTGAAATTGAAGAAGAACTAATGAGATGAATGACCTTAGCAATGACATTCCATCAATTCATTAGCAATAAAAATGTTATCACGGACATTACCTTGTTGGACAAAGGTAGGTTGTTCTTTAACTGCTAACCTAACTTATCCTTGTGTCCATTAACTAATACCTTAACTAGGAGCTTGTAAATTATATTACCATTGGATTTGAAGTCTATTATCATATTAAGATTATCCATCCTATGTTTAAAAACTAACACAGTCCTACCTGGGTTATTGCTTTGCCAAACACACAATGACAATAAAAATTAGAAAAAAAAAACCTCTCTATACCTTGAGGTTTTCCTATTAACTTTTGTAATATTTAACGTTAAATCCATTTAGACTTCTTTCAAAATCCATTTGATTAAGAGTAATATGAAATTTCTCAAGAGTAAACTTATGATTGATTGCATTTCTATCAAAGTTCTTCGGAGGGAAGAAACATCATTCTACAATATAGTTAATAGGGAATGAAACAATCATAAAGCAATTACAAAAACTATAAAGAATATACTTATTACTAGAGATATAATCCCTATTATCTAACTTATTAAACTTAATTTTCTAAAAGTGACCACCTTACGGAAGAAAGAAATGTTCCTATCTCCATGACATTAATACAATCTTCCTTAGGTAAGGAATTTGTAGAATTTTAAGATTTCATACGAGTCTCTAGCTTTGTATCAACTTTCAATGGGAAAGATAATGATTGATATTAGTTAATTTATGTAAAACTTTACTAAGGGGTTCATCAAGGAAATATCCTATACCATACTAGTCATCTCTCTAACCTTAGTAGATTCCAACCAAGAACTTCTAAATCTAAACATCGTACACATATATTTTCTTTTAGAGTTGCCAGCCCTAATTAATACGAGACTATGGCGAACCATAAATTGATCATATAAGAATAGCTAATTAAGACAGTATCAAACCTAGTTAACACTCGAAATTTACTAAGATGATTGGTGCATTGAGTATATTTGCTATCATCATAGTAAGATCAGACATTGAATAAAAAATCTAAAAAATTCATGATAGATGGAGATAATAGGAAAATGTCCTCATTTTATCATCAATTAAGTAAACTACATGGATCACTATAAAAATAACTCATGGAGCCTACAATCTCCAAGATTAAATATTGAACCCAAAAAAAAAATTTATATGTAAGCAAAGTTCATAGTGTAGATAGTAAAAAAAAAATTTACTTCACTCCTCTATTATTAGGTTTGAACTTAACTACCTTTATTGACCATATATGCTCTCAAGATATACTTGTACTAAGATACCAAGATTCGATTGAATCTCTTGTTTGTTGTTAGAATTTACTCTTTTAGTCTCAACCTACTTTTTTTTTATGAATCACATATTGTCCTCCTAAAGGTAAGTCTCCATATTCTATGATAGAAGAATCATGATAAATATAAAAAATAATTATTAAGGTTTTTGGGTGTCAATGTAGCCTTGCACAAGATCTCCTCAACTTTGTGATTCTTCTTCTTCTTCTTTGCATGACGAATAAAAAATTTAGAAATTTTAAGCATTCTTTGTAAGATGCTCATGTGGTTGGGTAGATCTCTTTAGATACAAGATTGATGACTCATAAGAGATCTTCATTTATTATTCTTTGAAATGCTTCAATCTTGTTCACCAACTCATCAAGAGTAAAGCGACACTAACTAAAACTTAGTTATCATCCTTAGTTAAAGCTCAAACCCATTCGTAACAAAACCCATAATCACCGGAGGAAATTTAATATAAAAATATTGGATTGAAGAAATTCAAGTGACAAACTCAAAAATTGAATCTAATTAGAGCAATCTCAACCCCCTCTCTTAGGGGTTGGAAGTTGACTTGTCACAAGAGTAAATTCAAAGGATTAGCATTGGATGAACCAAAGGCCTCCAATAATAACTTCAGGATTGACTTAAAGAGATATGAAAACAAAACAAACAAACCATAAGATGAATTATTTACACTCTAATATATGTTTTCCAAAACTTGGTTAATTTAAGAAATTTTAATGAAAAATTTTTGTAAGCTTTTGGATTTGAGAGTGCATCCCTCCGTGTAAACCTACCAATGACAAGTGAAGCTAACAAAATCTCCTTTCTTTTTTCACATATAAACTATTTATCTAAATATCCATATGATAAGCTAGCTTGAAATTCATACGATCGGAGTGAAAAAAAGTAAATTTAAAGAAAAGCTATGAAAAAAATCATAGGTCTAATAGCGGAAGAATATGCAAGGTCATCTCCTATTAGTTAGTTGTCCTATTTTAGATATTTTCTAAAAAATAATATTTTAGATATTAGTTTTAATATAACATTGATATTCGTTAGCTTCAATTTAGAAAAAAAAAATTGTGACTAACTATAGTTAATATTAACTAATTAAATTAAAAAGAAATATATACATATCTAAATTATTTTTAACATTTTTTTATAATTATGATGAGGTTATATGGGATATATTATAATAAAAATAAAAATAAAGGGTAAATGTGTCAAAATAAAATTCTTCATTTGATATATATATATATA
>LVTN01000011.1:511187-521510 GCA_001649415.1 Musa itinerans | reverse complement strand
GTATGTGTGTAAAAAAAATATTTTTTATGTTATATATATATATATATATATATATATATATATATATTGGTTAAATAAATGTTTGAGTAGCTTATTCCACGTTCGTCGGCTTTGCGGTCCGGTCGTAGTTGTACACCGCGTTACGGCCTCTCTCTCTCTCCTCGACTTGCCTTGTATCTGTCGATCTATCTATAAATACACACCCGCAAGAAGAAATCGTCGAATCCATCCCTCTCTCCTCTTCCCTTCTCTAGGGTTTCCAAATCCACACGCAAATTTAGGTTGCGAATCCATCTTCCTGTCTTGACTTTGTGAGGTTGTTTTGTTTTGTGTGGATTTCATGCGATCGTGTTTGAATTGTGGTGGATTTTTCCTTTTTTTTGTGGGGGATCGTGCAGATCGGACCTGAAGATGTTGGAACAGTTGCTGATCTTTACGCGGGGCGGGCTGATCCTGTGGGAGCTCGGCAACGCGCTCAAGGGCTCCCCGATCGACGCCCTCATCCGATCCTGCCTCCTCGAGGAGCGCTCCGCCGACGACGCCTTCCACTTCGACGCCCCCGGTGGCGGCGCTGCCTACACCCTCAAGTGGGCCTTCGACAACGACCTCGGTCTTGTCTTCGTCGCCGTTTACCAGCGCATCCTCCATCTCCTTTACGTCGACGACCTCCTCGCCGCCGCCCGTCGCGAGTTCTCCCAGATCTATGACCCCAAGCGCACTTCCTATGGTGATTTCGATGAGATCTTCCGCCAGCTCCAGAAGGAGGCCGAGGCTCGGGCGGAGGAGATGCGGAAGTCCAAGCAGGCCGGCCGTGTCCCCGTTGCGCCCAGCAAGAAGCAAGCCCCTGGTGGCGCCGCCAGGGGCTCGGGGAAGCAACGAAGCAGTGGTGGCGGCGGCAATGGTGGTGGTTCCGGGAAAGATGAGTCTGATGGCGATTCAGGAAAGGGGCGTTGGTTAGCCAATGGTAGTTCGAACGGGCAAGAGAACGGAATTAAGGAGAATTCTCGCGCCCCAAATACTGTTGTAAAGGGAAAAGAGAACGGAGCCCCGGAAATTGGGGCTTTCGATGTAAATAAGCTACAAAAGTTGCGATCCAAAGGTGGGAAGAAGTCGCATACTGGTGGCGGTGGCACTAAGGCTGCCAAGGCAGAGACGACGAAGACTGTGAAGAAAAACAGGGTTTGGGATGATTCGCCTTCCGAGTCAAGACTGGATTACACGGATCCAGCGAATGAGAGAGGGGAAGGGCATGCCGAGGTTGTGGCAGCAGATCAGGGAGAGAGCATGATGGATAAAGAGGAAGTCGTGAGCAGCGACAGTGAGCATGAGGAAGATGAGGAATTGGAGAACGAGAAGCCTGGCATCAAGAAGAAGGGGTGGTTTTCGTCTATGCTTCAGAGGTAACAATTTCGATTTGGATGCCTTCTTGTTTCAATTTAGTGAGTATTTTGGTGTGCATATTTCACCTGTTGGTTTGTACTGTCAGTTGCTTTGATGGGATTCGTCGTCTTCCCTGTTTAAATAGTCTATTTATGATCGTAAGGGCTTTTCCAAACACGTTACTCTTAATTACTCTGGACATGACTTAAATGTCCCAGATCTTTCTATCTCTTTTGTATGGTTCCTTATCAACTGATGCTCATATAGCTGAATAGTTTTCTTGTATGTTAAATGTTGCATGTGGAACTAATGTTCTTTTTTATATCAGCATTTCATCCCCTTCTGTAGTAATGTCTTATTATTTAATTTAATAACTCATCTTTTTTTATAATCCAATGTTGATCTGTAGATTGAATGTTTTGATTCTTTTCTTGTTGCATCATTCAAGTGGTTACCCACCATATTTGAAATATCATTTTCTGTAAATTCAATGGATTAGTTATTATCATCAACACATTCAACAATATATTAGGATGCCTGAAGAATTGCCCTAGCTGTTCATTTCAGTGCCTTGGTCATATTTTATTTTATCTATCAGAGAGATAGGTCAGCTTTTTTGTTCTTTTATTCATCAGAATTGCCAGATTGTTTCGTGAGACTTTATGGAGAGCTCAAATGTCTATCATCCCTAACTCTATGTAGCAGATATAACAGATCACTTTTCTGGAAGAGAAAATTGTGGGGTGGTGCAAAAGGTTGCCTTTTGGTTCTTGTTTATTTTTGCTTGATTATCTTAGAGCTAATCATTAATAAGGACAAGAGTTTCAAGCCACTTGAGGAAATAAAGAATCTCAAGAAATATATTTCAAAGATGTAGGACATGTTATTTGAGAATTAAGTTTCAAATAGGTTTCTTCTTTTACTAATGGGATGGATACTACTATAGCAATAACAACAGGCCATTCCAGTTGTTTTGGGATTGAGCCAATCATCTGCTTTGATCTGTTCTTGCCATTGTAATTTGTTGAGGGCAGCATCATCGGTTAAGTTACTGGAACCTGCTGATTCATTTGTTTGGGACCTGGCATGCTTTAGCATAGTCCATGTAGGTCCATCTTTCCTTGTGATGGATGTGGTGTCTCTGGAACTGATAAACATGAATCTGATGATAAATTATACCTCTTCCTTTCAAGCATTGATAGAGTGTTTCAAATTCCACAGCTCTTATTTAAAGTAGGAGATCTACATAACCTTGAAGCTTAACTTGGTATAGAGGTTTCTTTAGAAAATAATTCTTTTAGATATATGTTTGCTAGCTAATATGAGATTCTAGAAACCATGTTTTGGCTTACTGCAGATTTTCTTCTCTGTCAAATGATGGAATTAAGGTAAAATTACATTGCATATAGCATCCATTCATAGTTGCACAACTTGGATACTCTTTCTGGTGCTTAGTCTAGAATTCCATCTCTACATTCATCAAATTAATGTGCTTGTGGTGTAAATAGTATTATAGCCACCATAATACTTCTTAGTGATAAAAAACAGAGACTTTGCGATAATTAGTGATCATACCAGTGATTTTGCAATTAAAACAATCTTCAGATCCACAGTGGTCTTTCAGTTTGTTCCTTTTACAACTTTAACTGCTAACTCATACAATCTCAGGCAACTGCCATTGACAATTAATAATTTTTTTGGTGAATTCTCTTGGTTTCAGCATTTCAGGCAATGCTGTGTTAGAGAAATCTGATTTGCAACCAGCACTGAAAGCTCTCAAGGACCGGCTGATGACTAAAAATGTGGTATGTGCTTGATCTCATGTGCTTGCTGGTCTTTTGCATGTACATGAAATTATGATGCTTGTTTGAGCTGGGTTTGCTACTCACTTTGGCTTAGAGTTACCTTATCATGGTGCTTTTAGGCTGAGGAAATTGCTGAAAAGCTTTGTGAATCAGTAGCAGCTAGCCTTGAAGGGAAGAAGCTGGGCTCCTTTACAAGAGTTTCTTCAACAGTCCAGGTTTGTTGACTGTGTTGCATTCTTTGTGTGTGTGTTTTCTGTTGCAGGCTCCATTTAGCTGCAGGTGTCCTGCAGAACCTCATATGTTAATGTTGGATAACATTTGCAGACAGCTATGGAAGAGGCACTTCTTCGCATTTTAACTCCAAAGCGGTCCATTGACATTTTGCGGGATGTCCATGCTGCTAAGGAGCAAGGAAGGCCTTATGTTGTTGTTTTTGTTGGTGTCAATGGAGTTGGGAAATCTACTAATCTTGCCAAAGTAAAGCATATTTCTTTAATATGCCAAACTCAACTAGTATTGTTCCATCTCTAAGGTATCTTTTCTCTTTTGTAGGTTGCATACTGGCTTTTGCAACACAACATTAATGTCATGCTGGCAGCATGTGATACATTTAGGTCAGGTGCTGTTGAACAGCTCCGCACACATGCACGCCGACTCCAGGTATGCTATGTTTCTCTCCTTTTATCTTAGTTTATTCATGGAGTGGTGCTACTGTTCTCTTAATCTCGTTGTTTTTTGGCTAAGAGTATGCCATCTTTCCCTTGTTTATTATTGTTTGTTGGTAGGAGCTTGTTATATGCATAGAGACTGTTACAGATGTTCACCAGACAACTGTCTAGCCACTTTCAGAAAACATGTTTGAATTATCACAATACCTGGTGTCTTTCTACCAATATAGCATTGACTGGTGAACCTTTCTTCTCTGTTTTTTGTGTCGAACACTAGGTTAATATTTAATAGATGTATTGCTTTCTGGTCAAGTCAGGTAGTCAAATGATGAAAATTAAAATAACCTTAGCCATTAACAAACTTTGATGCACATGTACATGTAATATTCTGATTTTGGTGCGACACAAGCAATATTATAATTTCAGTGATAAGAAAGTTGAATGGAGTAACATTGTGATACCTAAAATGCTTTGCAGATTCCTATATTTGAGAAAGGCTACGAGAAAGATCCTGCAATTGTAGCTAAGGAAGCTATCCAGGAGGCTAAACTTAACAATTCAGATGTTGTTCTTGTTGATACAGCTGGCCGTATGCAGGTAAGATTGCTTAGTTGTTTGAGGACCATTTAATTTTCTGAACACTTTGGAGATGTATTTTCTGTAACTTTCTTCCTCTCACATATAGGATAACGAGCCACTGATGAGGGCACTCTCCAAGCTAATCAATCTCAACAACCCAGATCTGGTTCTTTTTGTCGGAGAGGCATTGGTAGGAAATGATGCTGTGGATCAGTTAACAAAGTTTAACCAGGTACTACTGTATGTCAACTATTTTCCTGCTGAATATTGCTGGCTATTTTGCAAGAATACCTATTTCAATCTTAAATTTACATGTTTGGACTGTCCATATTTACTTTGTTCAACATCATTGCAGAAATTAGCGGACCTGTCCACAGTTCCGAACGCCAGGTTGATCGATGGCATCCTGCTCACCAAGTTCGATACGATTGACGATAAGGTTGCCATCATCAACTGTTTGCTGTAAAAGTTGCTTTTACATATATCGTTTGTTACCCATTCTCTTCTGGCTTTTGTAACTAGTGGAATTTTCGTGCAGGTTGGAGCAGCTCTTTCCATGGTTTATGTTTCTGGAGCTCCTGTGATGTTTGTTGGTTGTGGCCAGTCCTACACAGACCTTAAGAAGCTCAATGTCAAGTCCATTGTCAAAACTCTGTTGAAGTGAATGTAATATGTTTGCTCTCTCATCATCGTTTGCTACTCGTGCATGAGTTTTAAATCTCCCATGACCTCATTCCCTTGACGTTGGAAACATATGAATCATATAATATCTTTAGGTTTGGATTCATTATATTGTTGCCTCTTTGTTTAGAGAATTTACTTCATTCATTCTTTTGGTATCAGAAACTATTTATGGCTACAGAATTTTTGCTGTGGAAACTACATTGCAACTACTTACAATTAACTGAGTTCACTACATTGGTTTACCGTCGACTCCGTCGTTATTGTACAACCCACAGCAACAATACGTTGCCACCACATTCTGCTGCCTCTTTATTACACATCCAGGTATGTCTACTCATATCATAAGAGACGAAGGGAGTTGATGCGTATGGGAGTGCCAATGCCAATCACTCAACTATGACTGAATTGAAACTCTGGTTGCCGAATTGCATTCCACTTGCACATGCATGTCTTTTGTGGTTTCACTGTATCAATAGGCCAAACTTTCCCCACGCCAACTCTTCCCCCCTTTTTTTTTTGTTTCTTTTGTTTTTTTGTTTTGTATTTTGTGGGGCGAAACCTAAGAAAGTTTCAAATGGGTACGCAATAGCGATCGTACTATAATGAGAGGAGTGTGCGGCCTCTCCGTCATCGCACTCAACTTCTTACATATATATGAATACTTTTTAAAGGTTGAGTTCTACAAAGCAAATGTTTACATGATTGGTTGTAGTGAAAGAATTTATTAGATTCATCACGAGAATATCAAATTTTTTAGTGCCAATATCTAGCACAATTTATGTGAGCGTGAAATTAATATTTAGTAATAGAAAAACTTTTAATAAAAAAGAAGTAAAATTCGATCGATGAGTTTGTTCTATGGGTAGAAGGTTAGGGATGACAGCTGATTTTGCTAAATGCAATATTGGGGAAAAAAAAATTGATTGGTTCTTAAAGAAAGACTTTAGCTAACTTAATTTGTAAGGCCTTAACTATTAATACTAAGATTTTGAGATCAAATTTCATCCTCACCATTTATCTTTAAAAAAAAGATAATTGAGGAAAAATTATATCTTAGGAAAATGGTTGCTCTTCTTTTTTTTATATTATTATTAGAATAACGATGAGTTTCCATGAATTTATTAATAAATGAGGTAAGCCTCCATTTTCTTGTGTCTTACGGAAACCAGCGGAGTCAGCAGCGTGAAGAAAGGAAAAAAGAAAAAGAAAAAGCTGGCCGTCGAAACAACAAATGCAGAAGCGGACAATTGGATTGTTTGTTTCCTAGCTGATTCGTTCTTTCTTGATTCAATAAAGAAAGAGAATATTTTAAAGGTGTTTAAAAGTTTATCTCTCGCGGATGGCCAATTAACTTTTTGACAATCGCCTGTTGTCATCATTCCCAAACCTGACTCGTGTGTATGTGGCATGGCCACCAATGTCAGCCAGAAAAGTCCAGTGTTCACTCCATCCTCCTATCACGAATCTCCAGTGGGTCCAGCTTGCATCGGATAGCAGAGTCCCTACGGTGTTCAGAATGAACAATGGAACTCGACACCTTTTAAAGGTGCCAGCAGGCGACAGGCTCCCTCCCCTACCTTTTCCCACCTTCACTGGTTCATTTCATTTGTTAGAACTCGCCGGAGCCAGTCATCAATCTCCTTCCTCTTCAGATGGCACAGGTTTGTATGCACCGTTCTTCATGCTACTTTTGGTAGCATGGATGTGTATTTGTTGCTTAGCTTTCATCTTTGTTAATTTTGGGATCATCCACTGGTTCGAACAGCAAAAGGTCGTCTTGAAGGTTCTGGCCATGGTTGATGACAAAACCAAGCAGAAGGCCATCGAAGCTGTGGCAGAGATTTATGGTATGTTGCTGTTCTACCCTCATACATATTCCATCAAGCATCATCATACCTTTTCATATGATGGTCAATCATTGATGCATTAAAGTAGATCAAGTAGGAGCCTTTCTTCTGGTTGGAGCATCAATATTTGAGTTCAGAAACTGCAAAAGGATTTCTAGCTTATTGCACATATAATTAGGATAGCAGGGATGTTAATGAAGAGTTCAGATCTTACAACAGAGGTTGCACATAAAAACTCTACGATATTGATTTAATTACATCAATTAAAATATAAATATACCCTTTGATTTGGACTTTTGGTAAGATTTCTTTTTCTTTTTTTTTTTCGTTTTTGGTAAAACCAATCCATGCTTTTATCAGATCCTCTGGCTTTTCACCTACCAATGAAATCTAACATTAAATAGATTACTACTATTTTTGCACCAGAATAAGTAGTGCGAGAAAAGCTGCATCTCTGCTACCAACAAAATGAGAACAAAACAATTATTATAGAAAGAATAATGAAAAATGAACTCACAGTCAGTAATATGGTCTATTTTCACTAACTTAGCTGATTCTTCGAATTTTCACTACTCACTGACAAAAAAGAAACCTTTTCGAAGAAAATTATTTTGATAATGCAAGATATAAAACTAAATCGTCTGACATTACCTCCATCAAAGTGGCGCATAAATTTACCAAGAAAACTTGTTGCTGTCGCAAGATATGAGCATCTTAGATTACTGAGACATATAAACTATTATGCGCTATCCATCAGACACGATGTGATTCTTGGCTCAGGCATTGATTTCATAGAAGCTGATCTGAAGGAGCAGAAGATGACCATCATAGGTGAGATGGACACAATCGCAATAGCTAAGAAGTTGAAGAAGATGGGAAGGATCGATATAGTATCAGTTGGACCGGCTAAAGAGGAGAAGAAAGAAGAGAAGAAAGAGGAGAAGAAAGAAGAGAAGAAAGAGGAGAAGAAAGAGGAGAAGAAAGAAGAGAAGAAAGAAGAGAAAAAAGAAGAGAAGAAATGAATGATCAAGTGGCAGCACGCCAGCATGGTCTTTCGTCACAATAAACTGAGGAGCTATCGATACTATGTATCTTTAATGGCATCAAGAAATCGTCAACATCTTGCATCAAAACCATCCTCAAATCTTATGAGTTGCACATCATAAGAATAACCCCCCTTGGAAACATTTTGCTGTAATGAAGAGCATCCGTCTTTGAAATAGCCTTGATATGCTCATGCGTACAGGGTATGAAGTTGCGCTTACATAGTAGTGTCCATCTATGAATGATAGGCAGCATGGATGTCAAACTCTCACACAGTGTTCTTCGCAGCAGATTTATACAGCATTTTCTTCCTCCTCTCTGTGTTTAGGTAGGTCAATTTGATTCAGCAGCAACCATGAAAAGAAAAGGAAAAAAAATATTAACCCTGATCAAAACAAGCTTCATAAAGAAATTGAAGTGCACAACTCTGAGGCAGCCACTACAACCAGACACAAAACAACAAGCTCAGATGCAAACAGCTTGACAAATCTTGTGCTTGAAAAAGACAGCTTAATTAATCTACATTCTCCAGGTTGTATATGCAAACCAGTTAAGATTTGACATTATGTATATGTAAACTTGTCATTCATCATGGGCTTGTCTTCAAGTTCAGATACCTGATTGAATTATCAGAGAAGCCAGCAGCGAGGTGTCTGATCCACCAACTAGTGTTTAGCCCTCGAGAATAAGAAGGCTCTGCCCTCTTCTACGGCAGCAAATAGAAGATCTCTTACTTCAAATCAATAGGAAAATGATGGCTATAAAATGGAACTTCCTGTCAAATCATCCAACACCAACAGAAAAAGGAAGAAGAGGAATTATATTTTTTTTTATGCAAGTAAATTGATATATAGATTTATATAACTTTTTTGCAGTGATAAGCAACGAAAGTGAGATTATAACCCTTAGATTAAGGCAAGTTAATTTGATGATACATCATCAGGTGGCTTGAAGTGATTCACTTGATCTCTAAGGGTTTCTTGACTTGCATTATATGCCAATATCACAAAGTAAATCAGTGTTAACTAATGTAGGATGGTAAGATTATGTATGAGGTTATATCCAAAACAGTTTGGTTTGAAGTATGGAGAACCCCACTAACTCTGCCAAGGACATACATACTTAGTCCACCAACAAGGGATCAACAACAACATGCCATTCCCCCAAGCAGTGCTTCATTCCACTCGACTACTCTCTAATCTCATCGCAAGCCAAAAGAAATAGATCGGTGTGTCGGCCACAAAATCCATTAGCGGCCGACAACACTAACCAGAAACTTATTGTAATTGTTGGAGTGCCGTCTTCGTGGACATCAAAGGTGGCTTCGTGCTGCACGGTTACCCACACGAATCCTGTTGGGCTGGCAGCCCAAGGATTCAGCTCATATTGGGCTTTAATAGCAACGTGACTGCTTAAAGAGGGTGGGTGATGAGTGATGGTTGCTTAAAGAGTATAAAATGGGTAGTAACGTGGCAGAAAAAGGTAGCAACGAGGAGATCTTGGCAGCAGCAAAAAAAAAGAGAAAAAGATAAAAATCTAAGGAGAAAGAAAGGGAAGAAAATAAGGTTCTCAATCATCTTGTTCTCATCTCAGGTTAGATCAAATCTACAGTAGATTCTTATTGTGATTACTTGGGGGAGAATTATGGAGGATTTAGATATTATGCACAGTGACATGATCTTTGTATTCCAGTTATTCTCTTGTGATTGTTGCTAGGGTTTTGAGCAAGAGATTGAGATTTGTATATTCATTATTCTTATAGTGGATTATCTCTAGTTTGCCCCGTGATTTTTACCCTTCATATTAGAGGGGTTTTTCACGTATATCTTGGTGTTCTATTTGATTGTGGTTTCATTTAATTCCGCTGCATATTATGGCCTGCTAGTATTTGTTCATATACAAAAGTTATTTCTCTTTATATCCCATCAACTGGTATCAAAGCAGGGTTGTAGTGATTTAATTTTGTATTTGAACATGGAGGCCAGTAATGTTTCTCGCATGATTAGTTTAAATGGAAACAATTGGATGATATGAAAACCAAGAATGGAAGATCTCTTGTATTGCAAAGATTTGTATGGACCTTTGCAGGGGGATAGTGCAAAACCCACAACTACGACAGATGATGAGTGGAAGAGGTTAGATCGAAAAACAATAGGGTTTATTCGACAGTGGCTTGATGATAGTGTCTTTCACCATGTTTCTACTGAAAGTTCTGCATATTTTCTTTGGAAAAAATTGGAATGTCTCTATGAAAGAAAAACAATTAGCACCAAAGTTTTTTTAATCATAAAACTTGTGAACCTAAAATATAGAGAG
>LVTN01000011.1:487605-510874 GCA_001649415.1 Musa itinerans | reverse complement strand
ATATTGTTTGCTATAACTGTGGTGAGAAAGGATATTACAAGAATCAATGTAAGCAACCTAAAAAAACAAGAAAAAGGAAAAGAAATGGAGTCTACATAGTCAAAGGATAATACTACAGCTACAGTGCAGGGTGGTAATTATTTGATTGTCTCATTTTGATGATATTTTTTTTAAGTGTGTTAGGATCTTGAGAGGGTGATTAACATAGGTGCTTTTTATCATGCTACACCATGGAGGGAGTTTTTTGCTACATACAGGTCTGAAAATTTTGGTGTTGTCAAAATGGGCAACTATGACACAACAAACATCATTGGCATGGGTGATATCCATTTAAAGACCAACCTTGGTTGCAAGTTGGTGCTTAAGGATGTGAGACATGTGGTTGACTTGAGGCTAAATTTAATTTCAGTTAGAAGACTAGATGATGAAGACTTTGATAGCAGATTTTATAGAGGACAATGGAAACTCAGTAAGGGTTCTCTTGTTATAGCTAGTAGAAAGAAATGTCATACTTTGTACAGGTTGCAGGCTAAAGCTTATGGTGAGCAGTTAAATGCTACAGAGAAAGACTTCAGTATGGAGTTGTGGCATAGGCGATTGGGACACATGAGCGAGAAGGGGCTGCAAGCTCTTTCCAAGATAGAGGTATTGCCAAACATCATAGGTATATATTTAAACCCTTGTATTGATTGTTTGGCTAGTAAACAACACATAGTTTCATTTGCTAGTCCTGCTTTGTCTAGAAAAATACATGTCTTAGACCATGTTTATACAGATGTATGTGGTCCTTTGGGGACAAAAACTCCTGGTGGATCTGTTGATGTTCCTAGTATAAGTGGTGCATTTTATTTTGTCACTTTTATACATGATTTTTCTAGAAAAGTTTGGGCCTATGCTTTCAAGACCAAAGATCATGTTATTAATGTCTTTAAGGAATTTCATGCTATGGTTGAAAGGGAGACAGAAAGGTAATTGAAGTGCATAAGATCAGATAATGGTGGTGAGTACACAGGATTATTTAATGATTATTGCAGGTCATATGAGATCCACCATGAGATGACAGTTCCTGGTACACCTCAGCATAATGCTATTACAGAGAGGATGAACCGCACCATCATGGAAAAAATCAGATGTATGCTTTTATAGGCCAAACTACCCAAAAGGTTTTGGGATGAGGCTTTGAGGACTGCAGTTGATGTGATCAACTTATCACCATGTATAGCCCTAGATGGTGATGTTGCAGAGCATGTATGGTTAGGGAAAGATGTTTCCTACGAGCATTTGAGAGTGTTTGGTTGTCGTGCATTTGCATATGTTCCAGACAATAAGAGGTCCAAGTTGGATGGTAAGACTAAAGAATATATTTTTCTTGGCTACTTATGTAATCAGTTTAGTTACGGGCTTTGGGATCCAGAAAAATAGAATGTGTTTAGAAGTAGAGATATAGTTTTCTTTAAGGATCAAACCTTTGAGGATTTGAAGAAGAAGGCACTAGCCAAGACTTCTGCAGAAGGATTAGCAGATTGTGACCCAGTTATTCCTCTAGTATATCAGGGTGATGGGAGAGATGTGCAGGAAGATGGTGTAGAGCCTGGTGTTGATCTACTTGCAGGACATGTTGAGCAAGAAGAAGTTGGTGAGCAAGTTCCAACAGAACCTCAATTGAGAAGATCTTCTAGACAACGTCAACCTTCTAGAAGATACTCTACAGATGAGTATGTGATGCTTACTGATGTAGGTGAACCAGAGAGTTACCAAGAAGCAGATGACAACGGAGCAGATATATTGACAAAGACTTTACCAAAAGAAAGACAGGAGATATGCCGACAGTTGGTCGGCATGGCTTCACATTGAGGAGTCATGGACAACCTCCCTTATGAGCTGAAGGGGGAGGTTGTTGGGTTGGCAGCCTACAGATTCAACCCATATTAGGCTTTAACAATCCACAACCCACCTCCTCTCTTAACCTAACCCTAAATCTGATTAGGGGGTGGGTAGTGGTTGTTTAAAGAGTATAAAAAGGGTAGCAACGTGGCGGAAAAAAGTAGCAACGAGGGGATCTTGGCATCAGTAAAAAAAAGGAGAAGAAAAAGATAGAAATCCAAGGAGAAAGAAAGGGAAGAAAACAAAGATAACATAGAGAGACTATTCTCAATCATCTAGCAGTGTTCTCATCTCATGTTAGATCAAATCTACAGTAGATTCTTACTGTGATTACTTGAGGGAGAATTAGGGAGAATTTAGATATTGTACACAGTGACATGATCCTTGTATCCCAATTATTCTCTTGTGATTATTGCTAGGGTTTTGGGTAAGAGATTGAGATTTGTATATTCATTATTCTTATAGTGGATTATCTCTAGTTTGCCCCGTAGTTTTTACCTTTCACATTAGAGGGGTTTTTCACATATATCTTGATGTTCTATTTGATTATGGTTTAATTTAATTTCGCTACATGTTATGGCCTGTTAGTATTTGCTCATATACAAAAGTTATTTCTTTTTATATCTCATCAAATCCATCTCCCTGAGTGTCTATTAGATGTGTTCTTGAGTTGACACATGAAGCAAACCAAATAAAAACAGCATAGATGTCGGATGAGCTGTTGATAATAACCTATCAAATGAGACTAGAAGATAGTATATAGGACAGCACAAAACCATGATATAGATGTGTTTCACATATATCTTGATGTTATATTTGATTATGGTTTCATTTAATTTCGCTACATGTTATGGTCTGTTAGTATTTGTTCATATATAAAAATTATTCTTTTTTATATCCCATCAAATCCATCTCCCTGAGTGTCTATCAGATGTGTTCTTGAGTTGACACATGAAGCAAACCAAATAAAAACAGCATAGATGTCAGATGAGCTGTTGATAATAACCTATCAAATGAGACTAGAAGATATTATATAGGGCAGCACAAAACCATGACACAGATGTGTTTCACAAGTTATAAGAACAAAACATAAAATTACTTCCAATCTTGAACTCTAACCATCTAAATTGTTACAAGTGATACAAAACGTCGACAGTCTAAACCAGCAGCACCATCCTCATTGGAATGACATGAACAGCCAAGAAAACTGGGATGACAGTCTGAAACTCCGATATGCAGCAACAAAGAACCCGTGAAGTGAGAAATATGGGAAACAGATCTGCAAAATCAATGGAAAATCCTTCAGAAACCAATAAAATCATATCAACAATTTTATCACTCACTGCATCTAAAACAAGGAAGGACATCACTACAACCAACAGGATAAACTTTTGCAGGAAAACTTTGCACATAAGCTGTAGCTGGTCTTCTGCTTTTCTCATTCCTGCTAGATTTCAAAGGTTTAATAGTTTAGGCTTATTGTCAGTGGGAGTAGGAAATACAAAACTGTTCTTTACTCCAAGAGATTGCTTTCTTTTAGAGGCCAATTCCAAGAATATAAAAAAAATAAGAAGAAGCTCGGTACCATAGAATCCTCTCCATTTAAGTTTCCTGAAGTTAGTGATATGGAGACAAACAACCATGCAGCATTTAGGTGGTGGCAAATCACGCAGAACTTTGTTTGATACCAGTTTGCTTTCTTACTCTGTTCCACAAGCGTATCTTCAGTCGACTAGTATTCATGCATATAGTAATTAAGTTAACCACCTCATATCAGGTAATCTGAACAACTAAAAGTATTGATGTAAGCCATAGTCAACATTGACTTGTAAGTCTGGAGAAATACAACAGCAACTAACAAAGGCTTTTAGTAAGAATCAATTATATTCAATCATCATTCAGTCCTTTTCAAATCAAACTGACCATCATAATGTCTAATTATTAAACTAGTATCTGTGTTAGTAGTGTTAGGGGAAGAAGAGAAGGAAGACCCAAAACCAAAAGAAAACAGACAAAATCAACAATCAAATAATGTATTAGAAAGTTAGACATAAGATTAATATGGTTCGGTAAATCCTATTTATATGCATGGAAAAAATCAAAATTTTTACTATGTGAAATTAATTACAAGACCCTATCCTCATTTAAGCAAAAAAAATTTCTGCACATCATCTCGCATAGATCATAAAGAATTTACATATTTTCTCTCACCCTCTCTAGAAACTCTAGAGAATCTCTCTAGATATCTTATAAGAAATTTAGAAGCACCAAAAATATTCCTCACATCTTGTTCTTTCAGTCAAAACCTAGAGATACATGAGATATTTGTATAAGAATCAAACCCTAATTATTAGGGTTTCCTTCCTTCACAAGATCTCATTGTACTAGGATTAGGACTCCTTATCCTACTGGGCCACTGGCTTCAGAAATCCTAAAATACTTGTCAATTCTAACAATCTCTCCTTTAATGAGTATTTTGTCTACTTTTATGCCTTAAAAGAAAAATACTTTCCCTTCATGCTCCTTCCAATCTTCATCGTTATCTTTATTGAATCTCTGACCACTGAATCTTTTAGACTCTAATACCACTTGTTGGGGAGAGAGAAAAGTAAAAGAAAAACTAAAGATAAATCATATCAAAAAATTAACGTAAGATTAATGTGGTTCGATAAATCCCACCTATATTTAAAGAGAAAATCAAAATTTTCACTGTATAAGATCAATCCAAGACCCTTGAGTTATCCTTAGTATAAATTTTCATGCACATCATCTTACATAAACCTCAAAGAATTTATATATTTTCTCTCATCCTTTCTAAAAATCCTAGAGAGTATCTCTCTAGAACCATAAAGAGAAACCCAAATGCACTAAAAGTACTCCTCATAAAGAGAAAATACATGAGATGAACTCCATGATAGGATTCCTTAAAATATTTGCTAGGACAATAACTGTAGGAATCCTAAAATATTTGCTAATCCCAAAAAATAGCTAGAAGGAAAAAAGTTTGAGGTAGTAATGGCAAACCTATTCAAACTAGATTCCTGCATTGCGGAAGTCATGGAAGACCTAATTCCAATGATCTTGCAACATTTTAGCATGATCGTAGAAGCAAGAACAACTAAGTTCAATAATGTTCTTTGCTAATAGCTCAACCTGATTAACAAAGTTGCGGTTTGATTGATTTGAAGCCGTAAGAAATAGTGCATGTTTCCATCATTAAAAAAAACTACAAACAACTTAAAATATTCAAATAATAATTTTTAAGAACTAATCTTTGAAAAAAGAGTATTAAGGCAGTGGACCTTCTGCCTTTCCTCCACAAAAAGAATAGTATTGAGGTATTCCCTTGAAGGTAAGTTCGTCTATAAGATTGATTATATATGGTTTAGAAAGATACCTGTCTTTAAAATCCTTCAGTCACAGTGAAGTGAATGTTGCTGAGAACAGTAAAATCTCTCCGTTAGCAGCAAGGAAACGTACAAGCTGCTCTAGAGACAGACACAAGTTTGTCTGCCTACTTAAAGAGAGATGCATTTTTTTGTATGGAAAAATATGCAAAAGACAGAAGACACATACAAGATTCGATTCGATGTTCATATATTTTTCTCTGCAAAAGACGTAAACAGGAAAATATGTACATGTAAAATAGACAGTTTGTTCTCAGAAGGAAGCCATATTTCCCTTTGAAAAAACCATACAGCAAAATGAATTAATAACTGTGAAACATACATAGCACAGCATTTCTCGCATGCAAAATTATCCAGTGGCCTGTAGAAGCTACTTGAAAAATGCACAGAAAACAGAAGATATACACTCATAACTTATACGAAATACTAGATGTCAAGGATTGTCTACACTTGTAATATAAAGGTCGATAAAGGCATCACATATAGTTGCATTTGGAATTAAGATTAGGATAACTGCAGCACATTAGTCAACTACAGAATTTAGAATAAACAAGATAGCACCAAATACTTCCCAAATGGACAACCAAGGAAAAAAGACTGTAAGCTAGATGAAAAAGGTGGCTTTGAACTCATCGATATTGTGAATCATGCAACAAGAGATCACGTGAAGCAATAATAGTAATCCAAAGAAGAAATTATCATAAATTACTCGATAGAAGAGCACATTAAGAAAAGTATAGGACATGTCAGATGAGAATAAACAGTGAAACACACATAAAATGGCGATAAATTATTGATGTATGTATAACAGAGTAAAGAAGTAGAGAGAGAAGGAAAGAGAAAGAAAGAGAAATGTGAAAATAGAGAGAGAAGGAGATTAGAGGAGAGAATATATAATTTTTTTCATTCAAATATGAAGTGATTCATATTAACAAGCTCTATTATTTACAAGGGTTTAGGAGCCTTGATATAATCAATAAAGATAATGATTTCAAGAGTAATCTCTTATAAAACTTATATATCTTTAGAAATCCAAAATATAACTTCTAAATACCTAAATAGTAAATGAGTGTAATTAATACAGAGCCTACCTAACTAAAAGACTATTTAATTTTCAACATCATTTTTAAAATTTTTAGGTCAACTAATTGATGACTTTCTGTTAATTTCTTTGTCTAGAATAAACTTTTACAAAATCCTTATAAAGCTAAATGATTCTCTATCATTCTCCCTCGATGAAAATGAACTTGATCCCGAAGAGTGATCTGCAAGGTATTAGTCCAATAAGTCTAGCACAAAATTATGAAATTCCTCTAAAGTAATCTAAGTCGGGGATTTTAATATCGGTCCACCAGTAGATCGATACGCAGACCACTCACTACTGAGCGGTATCAGTCTTTTGGCCCCGTATTGGGCAATACAAGATTGTAACGGATTATAATGATCGAAATTTTGACAATTACCAACCTATATCAGTAAATATCAAGTGGTAATAGGAGAAATAAAGCCCTCATGGAAGAAGAAGTTATCTCCCTCCGACCTTAACTCCTTCGCTTCTGGTGCCGACCTCATCGTCAAGAACCATGATCGATCGAAGTAGCCCTCATGAAAGAAGAAGCTGCCTCCCTCTAACCTTGACTCCTCCGCTTCTAGTCCCAACCTCCCTTGTCAAACATGTCATCAAGAACCATGATCGCTTGAAGAAGCACTCATCGAAGAAGAAACTGCCTCCCTCTAACCTTGACTCCCCCACTCCTCCCTCATCGACCTCATTGTCAAGAACCACAACCACTTGAAGAAGCCCTGGTGGAAGAAGAAGCTTCATCCCTCTAACCTTGACTCCTCTGCTTCTGGTCCCGTCGCAACTCCCCTTGTAGCAATACCTTTGAACGATAGAACTCGACCTAGCATCGCCTTTGTAAACAACCTTCATAATCTCTCATTTCTATTAAGGATATCAAACTTGAAGGGTTTTATGCCCTATTTTATGTGTACTTCTTGGTATGCCTTAGCATATCACTCGATACCCTGTACCTTATCGTACCGAGCAAAGCTCAGTGTATCAATATGGTATAAAATTAAAAACCTTGATCTAAGTGGTATCAGAAGCTAGACGTGCTAATCATATGTGCCATGTAAGCCAATCACGTGAGTGATGACACATGTGACTTAACATGTAGTCTTTTTGCTTGTTATATTTTAGTATTTATCACTTTATATTGCTTGTTGTATATATATATATATATAAATTGTGATGTCCTATGATATGTGCAATGGGAATCGGATCATGATGAGATCACGATAATGAGACCGATTCGCCTTTAAACACAAATCATAAATAATCTCGGTCATAGGTTACTCGAGAGGGACATCGAGACAATTGGACAGACTAGTATGTTGTATACCCGTCCATATGATGGATGCAGATGGTCTCATAGCTTCACTGATTGATCCGCTTACGGAATGCTGAATGGTTGATGATGTCTTATTGTTAGATAGCGATTCTGTAGTCTCAATGATGTATCTGGTCCTTAGACTTGAGACACTAAGGATGTCCTATATGAGTGCTCCACTCTTTGATACAAGACTTATGGGTTTGGATATCCCAGATCTAGCACAATCGGTCATCGGGAGTGGTAGTCAACCTTACGAAGGCTATTGAACGTCGATAGAAGATCATCCACTCTCGGTGTCATGAGAGGAATGTCCCATGTATTCTTGCTTAGACAAATCCCTAGCTATGGGTCTAAAAAGAGTTCTTTGGGAGAATCTGATTAGAGCGAGACTCGAGCAAAAATCGTATGGGTCTGACAGCACCATACCCGGTATACGATTTTTGGGATATTAGAAGGATGAGAGGCTCTAAATACACGGTAACTAAGGATAGACAGGTCTAATGGATTGGATTCTTCTGTATCTTCTAGGGACTGCAGCGTAGTAGCCTAGTACGTCCGTAGTCGATAAGTCGAGTGAATTATTATAGAGATAATAATTCACTGAGCTAGAAGGAATTCTAATAGGTATGACTCACGGCCAACTCAATATTAGGCCTAGAGGGTCACACACATATGATAGGCATTGTGATGAGTAGAGGTTCGGATATGAGATATCCGCTATAGCCCCTATCTTATTGGATATCCAATAAGCCCCTAAATTATTGGATCTTATAGATGAGATCCAATAAAGGCTCATGAGAGATTATTGGATAGAGATCCACTAATCTAAGAGGCTTGAATATTTGGATGGAGATCCAATACCCAATATGGGAGGATCTATTAGGGTTAAGTTGATAGGGGGCCTCTATAAATATAAGAGAATCAGTGGTTCATAGCTAGAGTCTTTTACTTACCTCTCCTATTCTCCTCCTTCTCTCCACCTCAAAGAAGGCCTAAAGTTTTGAGGAGCGTCGTTGCAGCCCTATTGTGTGGATCACCACTAGAAAAGAGGGCGCTTGACCTCCTTTACCCTCTCCTAGAGATCTGTAGGGATTCAGAAATATACAATCTCCCTAGGTAACACAATCTATCTCACATGTGATTTTTTGTTTCGTGGATTTTTATGCACTAATCTTGAACATATCTTTGGGAATTAGGGATTTTATTTTTTGATTTTTGTTTTTTGTTCATCCGCTGCGCATATGATGTCGCCCCCAAGATTATCCAACAAGATGATCACACCATTTGACAATAAAGTGTTGAATAATTTTAGCATATGTCTAAGATAAGGCATTTAATGACACTTTTCCGTATCAACCTTATGGAGGACAACATAAAGCGGTTCGATTGCTATTATAATTTCATTCGCAAACTCCCAAAATCTAAAAGATAGAATTATCTTCTTTACTTTTTTTCTATCACTTGATTTTGAGTACCAAGAATTCAACCAATCCTATAACATCAACATTGCCTTGAGACTATCTCTTTTCCTGGATTGACTATAAAGTGATGAAATTTATAATGAACTAAGTGATGTCGAGTTAGAATATCTCACCATTTGTAAACTTTTATATCAAAAAGTACACTCAATGATAATGGTGTATAAGCTTTATCATTTACTAAGCCCTTGCCACACATTGTCTTACTAAAGCTAAATCACCAAAATAGAAAAACTCTTCACTAAGCTGATATTCTTAAAATTAGCTCCATAATCAATCATAATTGGACAATGTATTATGGCCCAATCTCCTCTACCATAGTGTCTATTAGGTTCTCTATGTAGTTTACATCTTAAATTTTATTTGAAGCATTAATCGACTTGTGAAATATGATCCTTCAGTTGTAATAGATAAGAAAATTGATGATGCACATTTTTGTAAGTTTGATCCAACAATCACACATCAGTATTACCTAATACTTATCCCATTATTTTTTGAAGGATTTGATCTAAGCCTTTAGTTTTGTCATCTCCTCATCTATATAAACATTATGCATCTCCTTGCGTAGGAGATTAGATACTCGTGCTAGCATTTTAGATCAAAGGCATATGCTTTGATAATAGGGGCCTTGAGTTATGTGTGTTGGAATCCTGTTAAAGTTGAACCACTTTGTTATTGTCTTATCAATATCCCACTTCTTTTCTTTTGGATAAGCATCATCAATTCTTGTCTATTTTACTAATTGTAGAAGATAGGTTTGTGGATTAATATCAATAATTCTAAATGCTAACCTCTTGCCAAGTCCTCTCATGAAGCCTTGAATTTAACCCTATCACATGCTACTAATCCTACTCAACTAAGGTGGGGTAGTTGGCTACCTTATGCTATTACTCCTATAAAAGTGGTGTAGACCTACTACCACCACAATGCTCCCATTTTGAGTTAGGTCATCGATGTCTTATTATTTTTTTATACATATAATGATACTCCAGTAATGCATGGATATCAACTATAAGATCTAGGTCAACATCATCACTGCAACCCTCATATTAATCATAAATAGGTTCCTACAAAACATCGTCCTTTGCTATAACTTATTTTAAAAGACTCTATGGACCTTCATCAAAGCCTTTTTACATTTTGTAATATTGGAATAGCTGTCAACCAAAAATTACTTTAATTGAGTGATTCCTCCACCCTGACCGATGTAGTCACTATGAATGCATTGTTAATGATGCTGGTTGTTGTTCAAACAGTAGGCATGATCCCAAGCATTATCATATATATATTCCTTTGGTACCATGTTCCTATAAATATTGATCAAATTAGCAAATTATGATTAGCCCTAACTATCATCAAATTTAAAATAACAAGCTATGATTATACTAAAAGAATTATACTTATCTGTTTGACCTTAAAAGACATCAACTACATATAATTGACCAAATATATAACTAGTATCAATTCAAACAACACTAATTATGTAATCATAGTATTAAAAACCTATAATAATGTCTAATTAGCCCTACTTTGCTACTAACAATATGTGTTTGACTCTAAAAGACATTACCTACATATATTGAATATCGATGAAAATAATATTAAATCTTGCATTAAAAACCTATGATAATGTCTAATTAATCCTATTTTGTCACTATAAACTTGTGTTTGACCCTAATTTACATTAACTACATACAATTGACTCAATACAAGTCTAATATCAATGAAATTAGCATTAATTCCAGTAATCACAATATTGAAAAATTGTATTATTGATTAATTAGCCTTGTTTTATCACTATAAACATGTTAATCGCCCAATAGTTATTAACTACATATATTAGAGATAATCCTATTATAAATTAATAAAGAATTAGTGTAGGAATACATATTCTTTTAATAGAGTAATCCTCCTCTAAATGAGGTGTTAGATAGCCTTAAACCTCCCAAATGAGCCTCTAATCACCAAATTTCAGCTTTGATTAAGTTGAAGATTGAGAAATTGTGAGAAAGAGAGTGCCTTGAGTAAGAATGAGTTAGAAAAAGTAGAATGAAAGAGATTAAAAGAGGAGAGAGAAATGAGCTTTTAAACCCATTGAAATGCTATCAATGGTCAAATTAACCATTAGAACTAGTTAAATTAAGGTCATCGGATTAAATCAATCGAAATCCAACCATTACCGACCAGTACAAGTCGACAATAGTCAAATTTCAGACATATTTCCTGGTATGAGAGGGTGTATCACTCGATATACCCCTCAACACAAACCACCTAGTATAGGGTGGTCTACATTCTGATTACCCATCAGACCAATATACTGCTTATAATATACTGACTCAAGCGAAATGATATTCCTTAGTTTAAACCTACCAAAAATTGAAAAGCTTGATCTTTCTCAAGCATTTTTATGTACTGGCCATTATTAGTAGCACATAACCACTCAAAATCATAAAAAACATTATGCTCTTGTATCTTCAAGGTATTAAAGTTTTTTTTTAACACTAGTATTATCTTGTTTAAACTTTCTATCTTGTTTTAGGCTGAATTACCCATATTTGAATATATATCTAATTTATATAAGGTATTAGGCTATTGGCATATTTAGATATACATAAATAAAGTCGAGAGACAATCATATAGAAAAGTTAAATTATTAGATCTGATAGGAGTGATAAATTTTATGATAGTTATGATAAGCCCGATCATAATTCTAGTTCTTTTGCAACGAAATATTTATGCTTAGTATGTTTTACTAAACATGTCACAAAAGAACATACTGGAAGGTGAAATCATATTCTTATAGATATTGTAGTCAAAACAATTGAAGGTAAAACTCTAAGAATGGTTCTGTATATCCTGAATAGGATATTTGGTTAGTTAATTCCATCAATTTTTTTATAGTTATGGACTAGTAGAAAACCCGATTTGAGACATTTAAATATTTTAAATTGCCTTATAGAGATAAGAATATTTAACCACATGAAAAAAAAAATAGATTCAAGGATTATTTTTAAATATTTTATTGTTTATCTAAAAAAATTCAAAAGGATATAGATTTTATTATTCTAAATAAAGTATAAGGATAATTGAATATGATAATACAAGATTCCTAAAAGAATAATGAATTAATGGGAGTAAAAAATATCAAAATTTAATTTTGATATTAAAGAAATACAAGTTGATATTTCTTTATCAACTTATATTCGATAGATTATTGTTTCTCAAATCACTAAAATAATTGATGAGGATTAATACAAAAATAACATTAATGAACTCCCATATGATATTGATGTCGTCGCTAATGATCTTATATAATAATTACAATCGATAGTTTTGAGGATATCTCAAAGGAAAAGGAGATTTGCTATTTTTTTATTATTTGATATATTTATGATATAGGAATCAAAAAGTCCCTTATTGTTTTCACAAGTTATGAAAAGTAATGATTCTATAAAATGATGCAATGCAATAAAAAAAAGAATTAAAATTAATGGACCAAAATGATATCTAAGAACTCATTGAATTATCCAATAATTATAAAAGAGTATATCATATAAATATGAGTCAAAGAGTAATATCAAATAATATAAAAGCTAGAGTTGTGGTTAAATGTTTTACTCATAAAGAATCCATCGACTATAATGAAATATTTTTTTGGTTTTTTGGATAAACTCGTTAAGAATTATTATAATATTAATGGCTCATTATGATTTTGAGTTACATTATAAGGATATGAAAATAAGTTTTCTAAATGAGGATATAAATTTATATGGATTAACTTACATGATTCATAGAGAAAATAAAAAATATATAAAATTTGGTATATAAATTTAGGAAATCCATTTATGACCTTAAACAAGTCTTTAAATAATGATATATAAAGTTTCCTGATATCATTACTTTCTTTAGAATTAAAAAAATACTATTGATCCATATTTATATTTGAAGGTCAATAGAAGCTAATTTATTATATTAGTTTATATGTAGATAATATTTTGCTTACTAGTAGTGATCTTAATTTATTATATAAAATAAATAAATTTTTCACTAAGAATTTTAAGGTAGTTGATATAAATGAGACAACTTATATTATTAGCATTGAGATATTTAGGAATAATTATCAAGATTACTAAGATTGTCTCAAAAAGAATATATTTAGTATATAGCTTTACTCAGTAAATGATAGAAGTAAAAATTTTAGTCAAAATAAGTATTCTTAAAATGACTTCAAAAATAATTTATAAAGAAAATATCGCAGTTAGAAATGTATTACATGCTCAAGCTTATATTAGACCTGATATCAATTTTGTAGTTATAATATTATGTATGTATTAGAGTTACCGATGAATGAAATATTTAAAGGCTAAAAAAAATAATAAGATATCTAAAAGAGATGAAAGATTATATGTTTACATATATAAAATTAGATCGACTTGAAATAATAATATTTTCATATGCTGATTCTATAAATTAGCTTGATAATAGGAAGTCTACTTTATATTTTATATTTATTAGTTGAAAGGATAATTTATAGGAAAAAAAATTAAGTAATGTATTATTGCATTATTTATAATAGAAATTGATTCGTGACAAGCTTTGAGGTCACTAATTAAGCTTTATATTTATGAAATTTTATCTCAAGATTTGGTGTTATCAAACTCAATTACCAAATCACTGAAAATACTTTGTGATATATTATAACAATTTTCTTCTCTAAGAATGACAAGTACTCTAATAGTTTTATGCATTATGATATAAAGTATTTGTGGTCAGTACAAAAGTTCAAAAATAATTAATGTCAATTAAAACTTGTGTTTTACTATAATGATTATTGATCCATTCACTTATGACTAATGGCCTAAAGTATTTGAAAAGATATGATGATATATGTTTGAGTAAATATTATAATTAATATTCTTATTTATATAATTAAAGTTATTTATTTTTACTATCCTATTCACATTTATGTATGTATATATTATGGTTGAGTGTGATAATAGGATTGTCTTGATAAGATAAATTATAGGAATAATTTTATACTATATTAGGAATGACTAATAGTATTGCATTACATTAGTAGTCAAATTTAATGTGATATTATTATATTTATTAGATTTATTGGTATATTTTTAAAATACGTGTGTATGTGTAAGATATTTTTCAAAAAATTTACAATCCAATTAAGTAAAATTATTTTAAATAATTTTTTTTATTTTATTTATTTTGAATTTAAATTTCTTTTATATCATACCAATTAATGAGCCATGTGAGAGAATCTTAGATCATATGACCCTATCTAATTAGGTAAAACATATTATAAATATGATTGATTCTAATTATGATTATCAATCAATAGAAAGGAAGTCCAATTATAGTATAATTCCCTAGGAGATACCTTGATTGGAGAGACTTTCCTAATTACTTATTCTAGATTCTCTACTCTCACCTTTAAAAAGATAAGACCTCTTAGAGATAAAACAACCCATCATTGAGATATTACAAATTTTCTCTTATCTCTTCTTAATCTATAATCCATTGCTTATAGCAGTTCTGTGAAGAATAAGAAGAGAAGAGAAGGCGAGTCTAATTTTTCTTTTAGATTGATATCATTGTAGCCTTCGGATTTGATGACGGTGTACTTATAGATCAAATAAAAAAATTTTGAGTCATATTGAAAAGGTACATATTATAGATTTGATATATTATTATTTGATTTTAGCTTTTGGCATTAAATTTTTTTGTATAATAGTAACATAATCATAATTTTTATATTTATAAATATATCTATATGTGTAGAAGACTTAGAACTCCATAAGATTCGGACAACTGAAATATTTTTTTTTGTGTGCTTGAGTTAGTATGCTTGCTGAATTCAAATATAAAAGACTTGTGAGGATGCGAGAAAATATTTTGAGTGTTTTTTACTTTGGTTTATAAAGCATGAAGAAAAAAGAGAAAATTTTTGGGTTTATATAAGAGGATTAGAAGGGAAACTATGGTTCAACTTGATTTTACTTAATTAAACTTACGGTTTGATTCGTGTAGCAAGGAAATTATTTTTCATCGTTCATGTGATAAGAAATAACGAACCTCATAAGAGTGACATTTTTATAATTTGCATTTAATTATTGATCTTTTGTATTGTTCTTCTTTTACCAATATTATATTTCAATATATTTTATATTATCTTTCTCCTATATGTCTTCGTTGAGGCATTTGACAATCGTACTTAACCCAAAAGAACTACTTAACCGTTGTCAAGTTTTGGCAAGCCATGACCAGCTTACAATCTTTACTAGCATGTTTTTCTTTTGAAAATGAAGCATGCAGGAATAGTATTGTCTACGAAGCTGTCAGAGTAAGATTAGATATACATCAAGTTAGTGTTTATTGGAGGTAGCTATTTTAACTAGTAAATTCATTCCAATCCCACCTTCGCTATTTACAATTTTTTGTTAAAACAATAATTTTTTAATTAAAGTTTTTTAATCGGATTCATAAAAAATTATCAATGTTATGGTTCTTAGATTTTATAGATTAGAAAATTTAAATTACTTTACTTTTTATAAAAACATGTCAAATTTAGGATCCTCTAATTACATTAAAAATATCAAAATTTGCAAGACTAAGGTACAATTTTCTGCTTATTTATAGATTTGCAAGCACAAATATATTAAATAAGTCAATAGGTTCTTCCTATATGTTAACTTTCAGAGTTTCATAAAAAAAATCATAATTTAATATTATTATAATTAAATTATTATGATTTCTTCAAAAACTGGCTCCAAATTCTGCCAGGAACCACATAAACTGCATGTAGTTTGCAGGTTATTTTTGTGTCCACTTAATATAGGACTAGGAATTGACAGGACATAATAGAATAGATTAAATTTCTTATATTAGTTCTCATCCTTCTCTTGAATGATAGAACTTTTCTCTTCCCTCATGACAGGAAAGAAATTGAACCTATCCTGTGAAATTTGTATATTTATCCTGCTCTTTTGGAGAGTTTAGTTCATTCAAGAGAAAAAAAAAAAAACATATATTTATTCTCACAAAGTTCATATTTGCCCTTATAAATTTTGAGGCAACATATTTGTCCTTGTAAACATTAAAACTAGCATACATCCAGAAAATTGAGATCAATCATATATAATTATACTTATATCTAGCTAATTCAAATTAAATATATAATATAAATTTTCTAAATATTCTAATATTTTATAATTGTAATAAGCCTTTAAAGAGTATTAATGTCATTTAAGGCTTTAGGTAACAGTTAAATATATTAACCAGAATGAAATATATGTAAGTTTTTAGATTTTGTAAGGGCATATACAGCCTGTATATATATGTAGAGGGAGGGATATATACCGAAATTCACTTATGTTATATAAATAAATAAATAAATAAATATATATATATATATTGTGTGTGTGTAATTTTGTGAAAAGAAATATAATAATATAAAATAAAAAATAATTTTTCTTTTCCTCTCCTCATCAGTTTGACTGAGTCTTGTGGTCTGAAGCTTGCATCCCTCCGGTTTCACCTCCTACGTTTCCTCCCATTCTCCCATATTTCTTCACCCACTTCATGCAAAAGGTTAATAATCTTGGTTTTCGCTTGGCCTCCTTCGTTTGTGATTGCAGGAAGAACTCCTGGAATTTGGATCCTTCATCATGTCCTTCAGTGGCACCCAGGACAAATGCAAGGCATGCGAGAAGACTGTCCATTTCATCGATCTCTTGACCGCCGATGGAGTCACCTATCATAAGACCTGCTTCAAATGCAGTCACTGCAAGGGCACTCTCTCGGTACGTCTCGATCCAGAATCGGCAGAAGTGGATTACTTCGCGTTAATCATCGCATGCACTCTACTGTTTAAGATGTCTCTCTGGCTCCCCAGATGTGCAACTACTCTTCCATGGATGGTGTCCTCTACTGCAAACCTCACTTTGAGCAGCTCTTCAAGGAGACAGGAACCTTCACCAGAAAGTTTCCTGCAGGTGTTCATCGATCCTTCGTCTCTGATCAGATACATGATGCTTCTTCAGTGATCTAATAGCGTTATATGTAGGATTATTAGATTTTCAGTATTGATGCTAGGTTCATACATGATCTCAGGTACAAAGTCTGGAGAGAGGAATGAACAGGTGAGGCAATTCGATCATGCATGATTCAAACCCTAAGCAGATGGTTATCTGATATGACCTTGATCTTACCAGTCCAAGGCACCAACCAAGATCTCCTCCATGTTCTGTGGAACTCAAGACAAGTGTGCCGTCTGCAAGAAAACAGCATACCCCTTGGAAACGGTCTGCTCTACCCTCCCATATTACACGATAAGTAACCACAGGTGAGAGACTTGACGAGGCTCGTTTTGCTGATGCTGCTTGTGGTGGCAGATGACCATGGAAGGAGAGTCGTACCACAAGACCTGCTTCAAGTGCTCCGTCGGCGGCTGCATGCTCACGCCTTCGTCCTACGCCGCGCTCGACGGCATCCTCTACTGCAAGCACCACTTCGCGCAGCTGTTCATGGAGAAGGGCAGCTACAACCATGTGATCCAGGCTGCTTTGGAGAAGCAGAATGCCGGGGAGCAGCCGCCGTCGTCCGAGCCAACGCCTGAACCCACCGAGGACCAGGAGCAGACATAAGGGCGTGAACACAGCGAGAGCAGTAAACCTCGTTTGCCTTCTTCCTCTCCCTTTCACGAGAAAAGATTGGTGTGTTTCTTCTTTGTTTGACTTAATACCGTGACAGATGCAACAAAGGAAAGAATGGTCAACTTCAATTTACTTGATGTGTTTCATGTTTAATATAACAAATGATCATTGGAAATAAACGCAGCACAGAAATCTGCGCTACTTGTATGCCTAAGAAACAGTTCTTTTCTCTTACTAGTTGAGGAACATGATTGACCAAAAAATAAATGCTTATTTTTCATACCACACTACTTACGTTGAGAGTTCATAAGTTTCATACGGATCGCAGTTGACCTTAAATTGAAAAATTAACTAAAATCTTATAATGTGAGAATTATTTACAAGTTGAAAATAGAGTAGTAGAAAACCATGAGACAATGGTGGAACCCTTGGGGTAGTGAACTACATTCTATGCATCAGATCCAAAGAGGTTTGAAGTTGACCAGCGAGAGACCTTTTTCTAATAATGTTGCTCAACAGTTTGACCCGTCGATGTCCTCTCCGGATACCCAAGTCACATTACCCTAGTGAGGTAAGATGGACTACGTGACTCAGGTTAAACCATAGTTTGACTAACTGAAGAAGATGAACTACCCCATAATAAAGTTAAAGAAAAAGATTAAAGTTGGATAGGTTAAATGATTGAAGTTAGATTATCCAAGTGAACCTGATGAGACATGTAATATAGGTCAACTATAACCAAATATATTTTTGCCTACGTATGTAAATGTCTACATGTTACTGTGGTAACTCAACTGCAGTAATATATCGTTTCACTCCACCATCGTGAATCATAAGAATAGACCGTGCTTCATTTTACAAAAACAACTGTAGTAATAGATCATGTGAAAACAATCAGATAATTTTGCCCGATGTAAATAATTGCAATAAAAGATAGATTTTTATGGAAAATGATTATGTTTTATCCAACAGATGACAACTACAGTAATAAATTATATAATATATACAACCACTGGGGTATATCATAATAATTTCATAAAAGACTATTAGATTCTTTTATCAACAATAGGGTTCATATAAAATTAAGCATAGCCAACTTCAAATGCAAATTTCAAAGAACGACTTCATATAAGTTTGTGGTAATATAATGTGAACAACATTTTACAGAATAATTTTTCATCTGATCCCTCATTGTGCAGCACCTGAATAGAGAAATTAATGATAGTTAGACAATCTTAATTTCTATACGATGATATAAATGATGAGAAGGAAATACAACATAAATCACATAAAATTGATCATTTTATGAATAACAAAAAGTATCATCACAAAAAACTATGTCCTATACAAGCTACATTAATTTTTTTTTTAGCAGCATCACTTGGTTGAAAAAGAATATCATTTAACTTCAATTTTACTAATACAATCTTCAAGATATTTTTATTAAATTTGGGTTAGATAGAGCTATTGCTAAACACACATCATTTGAATTCAATTTCATGAAGTTTTGCTAACTTTAGTTCTAGACCATAGTTCTCTAGCTTTACATCAATAATTACATATTTTCTGTTCATAATTTTATGATGGTCAATGTATATTTTTTCTAAAAAAAGAAAAATTAAATGCTTATTAAACAATATATGACGGGCATCATCAAAATAAAATAACAATGACTCACATACTTTCTTTTAGTTCCTCTTCGAGTTTCCCACGCCATAGGTTCTTTCTCCCCTTCCGAGATCTAGAGAAATGAAAGCCAAAAAAATTAATTGCATAACCTCCATTTACCTAATACGTGATCCTTTATATACAATGAGCAACAATATAAGATTTATTTTTATATGACAAACAACAAGATAGTAATATTCTCAAGAATAAGAAAGAAAATAAGGTTCATGGAAATTATTTTTGGTGAGTAATTTAGTATGAATGAATGTTCAGAAATGAAGTAGATCAATAACTCACAAGAAAAACTCTTAAAAGAGTGATAAAGAAGCATTATTAGTTAATTTGCTCGTTCACCATCCAAATGAATGAAATGATGATATATTAAGCACCAAACTCACTATATAGTCTACCATATTTGGCTATCAGAATTCTTATCCCAAAGAATTTTTTATTACTAAGAAAATATAACAATCTTTTGGTATAAATAGTGTGCTTAACAGTGAAAAGATCTCTAAAGTCTAAACCTCTAAACTTCTTACGAAAGATAACTCTACTCTGAGGAAAATTTCTAAAAGCCTTGATGATGTGCAAAAGTATTTTGCTTGAGATATTCATATTTATTAAGGAATGCAAGTGTCTTAAGTTAATCACCGAGTTGATGATAACAATTTTTCTGGCTTGAGAAAAGAAAAAATTGGATCGATCTTGTATTCGACTCGGCTTAGAACTTTATCTACCAGAACTTATGGAATCTTTTAGAGATTCTACTAGTTGATAGGAAAGAATCCAAATATTTCATAGGCCAAACCCCAATAGAGATAGATACCCAAGAAAGTATAAATTCTATGTTTGTCATCACTACAATAATTGGGTGGAAAATATAGATTAGATGTAGAGATATTAACCTTTAGATTTGTGATTGAAGAGTATAAATTACTTAATTGATGGAGTTGCATGTGGCTTTATTTGCTCTAAAAATCAGTAAGGCGTGATCGACAAGCATAAGGTGACTAATAGGAATCCCTTTGATTTGAAAAGGAAAAATTTTTATTTCGAGAAACCATATGGTTGAATATGCTAGAGAGAAGTTATTAGGTAATAATGAAAATATAAGAGGGCAAAGGATTCCTTGGAATCATTCGATTAGACGTTCGTTGATTAGGCAAGAATAAGAGAGATGAGATATAGGCATAAATCCAATTAATGGAGCATTGTGAAAAACGATATGTCAATAAATTATATTAAAAGCTTTAGTAAAATCAATCTCGATGAGAGTAAGAGGTTTGGAGCTTTTGTAATGCCTCGGGTTAACTCGTTGGCTATAAGAATATTATCATGAATATTTTTACTTGATACGAAAACCAATTATTCTTGAGATATGAGATTGTTTAATAGGGGTTTAAGATAATTGGCAATAACTTTCGGAAGAAGCTCGCAAAGAAAATTACAAATAGCAAAAGGTCAAGAATATTTGCTTTTGAATAGTTATCTCATTTTGGATGAAGACTAGCATAGTTTCTTCCTAACTATGGGGAATATGGTAGGGACTATGAAATTTGTTGAAAGCATTAAATAGATTAAATTTGACTTTGTCTTAAAAGAGAGTTTGAAAAACTCGACAGCACAGGAATCTCATCAATGATGTAAGGGGTTTCAAGTTTTCGATCATATTAGGGATTTGTAAAAGGAATGGATAATTTAGTAGGAAGAGGAGAGTTATCGACAACCTCCTTAGATTGCTAGAGAGTTCCATAATAGTCTGCAAAGAGAACACCAATGTCGTTAGTGTTAGTTAAATTAGATCCGTAGGTAAAGTATTTTATTTTTTCTGCTTTTAAAATAGTTAATTTATGAAAATATGTTATATTTTTATCCTCATCACCAATCCATGGGGTTTTAGCTATAGTCCACCAATAAATTAGATTTTATTAATTTAAAACGATAAGTTTATTATTAAGAGATTGAAGCACAAGGATATCAACATCATCAATAATTGAACCTTTGTGTTTAAGGTCCAATTGGAAATCAAAGTTTCAATATTGAAAAGTCTACAGTGAAGGGAGGACAATGGACAAGGTTGATCATGCCTAATAAATCATTTGTTTTGGACAATGTCAATACCTGAAGTTGTCATTTAAGTTGAGAAGAAGAAGACTATGATATGAGATGATCTTGGAGAGATGAGTAATATAAGAGCATCGATAATGTGAAAATAAAAAATCATTAGCATACATACGATCGAAATGAACAGTAATATAATCAAAACCGAATCTATTTTTACGCAAAGGAAAACGAGTTAAAAGAAAAAGAATGATTAAAAGAAAATAACCTTCCACCAATTTTATTAGAGGCATTAGAAACCACATTAGAATCACTATATAAAAACAATAGTTTTTCACAAATTTCAACTTGAGAAAGACATTTTGAAAAATCATTGCTAAAGGAAGGATTAAGTGCTAGCAAAAAAAGAGGTTTGGATCTCTTCGACGGTAAGCAATTTTCTTCCTTCTCTATACTTAAATCCTTTTCTTTTCCTACAATAAGGAAGTCTTTATATATTTAAATCCATTTTCTATAAGTCAGTGGCTTCCAATAATCATACTTGCCAAACAAAGAAGTCTTGGTGTACTTAGATTCCTAGTCCCACTAGTCAAATAAAAAAAAAAAATTTAATTATATAGTTCCTAAGTGAGAATAATCCTCAGGCATCAACTGACCGGTAACAAAATATTTAATAGTAATACTCCTTTTATAATTAGGCTAATTTTGGATGGATTCTGTTAAGCTTTATAGTTGATAATATCATTTAGTTCCATTTTTCTCATATTGATTAATAAGTATGAGAACCAAGGATATATAAGTTCGTCGGATCTCTCTTATTCTCATAGGTGTTTTTTAGAGTTTACATGTTCCGAAAGGATAAAATCGTATAGATATATTCATCGTTCAAAATAAATAATTCCTCACGAATCTACGGGCCGCACCAATGATCGACCGACCAGATGATTCCTTATAAACATCAATAGCTTAGACTTAGATTCTACACTCCATAAAAGAAAAAAAATTGGAAAAAAAATGCAACTTCTTGCATATAGCTTTTACATGATCCGAAATCAAATTTAGGTTTCTAAATAGAAAAGTTTTTCTTTGGGTTTTTGGGCACGCTGAGTTGTGTGGAAATGCTTGTCGATCTTCCTGCAGATGCTACCAGCCATGCAATTTAGGGACGGAGGAAAAATCACGTGCTCGTTTCCATCGCGTACTTTGGAGGTCCATCTCGAGACCAAATCAATGCCTCCTCACACCTTCTGTGGGTCCCACGTAAGTTTGGTCTCCCTGAGTTGATTGCGGGCCACCCGCGACGAGAAAAACTTTTGGGGTTGGGTTGGCGGGGGGGCGCAAAACGAAGTACTATCCAAACTGCTTTTCCGCACGTGCTTCGTGACGAATCTTGACGCAACGAGGGCCAACGAAAAGGAAGGGAAAGTAACGGGGGCTTCCCCCCCCCTCTGTTTATTTATTTACTTATCTATTTATTATTTTCAGTTTTTTGACCCCTTAATTCCCCTCTTCTTTTATCACATCTTTTCTTTCTTCGGTTCGTCCCTTCTCGTCCCGATCGCAAACCCCCGCCCCTTCTTTCTCCCGGCCCCGTTCCTCCTCCGCTCGCCGCCGTCGTCCGCCGCCGGCGATCCCCTACCCGTCGTGCAAGGTAACCACTTCTCCGCCCCTCTCCTTCCTCTCTCTCTCTCTCCGCCCCCCCCCCC
>LVTN01000011.1:405710-487419 GCA_001649415.1 Musa itinerans | reverse complement strand
CCCACCCTCTCTCGTTCCTCTTCTCTCCCCTCGCCGTTCGCTGTTCCCGCTTCGGGCCGGGCGCAGCACCCCTCCTCGCTCTCTCTCTCTTTCCTTCCTCGACCTTATGCAGCCGTTCTATTCCGCTGCCGAGCTGCCGGTTGAATAGGCGATGACTCTGACGCCCGTTGATCGACGGAATTACAGATTCTTGGACGGTGCGGCAAAATCTTCCGCGACGTAGGTGTAAACAAAATAGGGTGAGGAAGAAAAGAAGCGGTTTTGGAGCAATAAACGCTTGTAAGTTCGATCGGACTTCTTATTCCTTATGAATCTTTTGAATGTTCTCCTTCTTAATTTTCATTATTTTTAGAATTGTTTGTATTGAAACAATCGATGTAATGGACAATCTTATTCTTCACTTCATCTTTTGCTCGAATTGTATATTTTACAATATAAGGACATTTTAGACAAATTAGACCATCTATTCCTTTGTGGCTAAATCTGAGCCCTAATTTCACCTGCTTGTCCAGCTCCCTATCTAGTATTGATTCTCCCTGAAGAATGAGCGAGATTCCCTTTCGGGCTTAACTTGAAGATCTCCACACCTTTTAATAGAGCATCAATAGCTGAATCACTTGTCTACGAATCAGGGCCCAGCAACTGCCGAAGTGTGTCTGCCTTTTGCGGGATTGCATAGATATATCATCATATAGGCTTTTTTTTTCCCCTTTCTCTTAGACAAAATTATCATAGTTCCGTTTGATGCATGGATTTTAAGTATGTTGGGCAGTATACTAACAAGTAACATCCGCTATCACTGTAAAAATATTTTAATTAAAGAATACTTAGCAGCAGCAAAATTAGTGTACCATTATCAGCTCTTCATCTGACATGTAAATTCTGGATGGTATGAACAGTATTTAAGATCATGATCTATTGTTTTATTATTTGTATAAACTAGAAAAATCTTTGGTCGGCTCGTCATATATGGGCTCGCATAAGTGCCTAATTAGGTAGTGAAACATAGGATCCACATCAAATTTTCATGAATTGTAGAATCTTCCATGCTACTAAACTATCTCTTATTATCATATTTGTCATTTACCAAGTAGGTGTAATGGAGTCGTTGAACAGTATGTTACTTACATCTGAAGTGTTAGATGCCACATTTGTAGTTAACATGAATATTTCATTAGAGTCACATTTCCTCCTCAAATGTTCATAGGATTTGAATTATAGAGTTTCTCATGTTCAATCTATGCATCGTCAGTGTGACAAGAATGTAGGCTTCATGTCCACAATATGGCAGTAGAGAGAAGGGAGTTCTGTCAATGTAGTGGATCACGTTGGCACCATCAATGTGGAGAGGTAACATAGCTCCACTGAGGCGAGTGGTGAGAATAAAGGTCTTCTTGTATAAGGCAGTGGTGAAGATTGGTTAGGCTTTGCAAGACACATTGTGCTTGAGAAATGTCCATTCCGGGGAATGGTGATGTCGATACGGTGATGTCAACTGCTCTGGGAATTTAACGAATGAGAGCTAGGAAAGAAAGAAGAAACTTCAATTTTATTATGATGAACTGATAGAGCCAATAATTGTTTGGGCAAATAAGAGAAGGAATTTTTACAACCATAATCACATTGAATGACTTGAAATCAAAGGTCAACAAGTACACAGCTCTGGTAAATAAAGATAAATAAGGAAAAAGATAATAGCACTCTTTTTTTATTCATAAAGCCATAATGACTTGTATAAATAAAAAGAAAAATCATTTAGCCATCTAGGAAATGCTTAAGAAACTTTGGAGTGAAATTGAGGTAAAATATTGTTGGCTAGCTTACACCCAGGTTTATGTTTGTACAAGAAGAGCATAACCCCATGTGGACCCTTGAAAAGTTAGGAAGTTCCTTACTTTTTATAAGCTGGAGATACATTCTGGTATGCTCATCACATCTGCTTCGTCAACACTAACCTTGATTTATTATGGTTAAGTAATGTATTTACATACCAAATTTGAACATGCTTATTACTTTGGCCTCATCATTTCCCTATTACTTTATCCATCTCTATAACGACCAAGGAAGAAACAAAGAGAAGGAGAAGAGAGGTGAAGATTGAAGAGTAAGAGAATGTAAGGCTGGAGGAGGAGAGGTAATTTTCTGTAGCATGTACGAGGAAAGGAGAGAGGAAGAAGAAAAACAATAATAGAAAATTAATTTAACCAGTCAATAACTACGCAAGAACTGCTGATTGACATTAATGTAATTTATGAAAGTTAAACGAGTTTATAGTGGTACGAATAATATTTATGATTATGGAGAGGTATATAAGTAATTCATGTCAATTGCTACTTGCAGGGTAGACCTAATTTTCCCTCTAAGTAGTGATATTTTGGATTTTAACATGGTATACATGAGTATAGTTCTTTTACAAATTTAGCTAGTGACGATTGATAGTTGGAGTTATGCTTGAAGCACCTTTTTCTGAAAATAAAAGCAACAAAACTTGAGGTGTACATTTATTTTTTTTCTAATTTGGGGAAGGAAGGAAATAAGATATGCACAAAAATGCTACTGAAGCATAGGACAGGGGCTAATAAAAAAAAATGGCAAGGAAAAAGATGTTTGAGAAGAAAATATGCTAGAAACAAAGTGCAAGAAAAATGGTGTAGGAAGGAAGAAAACTACATATTCATGTGTGTATTTGTTGTGTATGCACACAGCCACACACCAATATATATGCATTTTTTGGAGAAGTGGGATAAACATGATTCTAAAAGATGCTATGCTGCACTAAAATTGAGTAAATTCAACTTACAACCAACAAAAACCTTGAATGATTAATCATTGTTGGAGTATGATGGATCATGAATTCTTAACAATCATTAGATATTCTGCCCTGTTTCCCATCTAGAGATATTCACATATTTGAACATCAGTAGGAGTGTAAGATCTAGGGCCTTCTTTTTTTGCTTCAATCAGGTTTTATGATTCATCCTTACTATTGATATGCATGATGTGTTTATTTAGTATTTTTGGCAGTTTTTAAATTGACACTGAATTTATGCCACTTTTAACACTTCCTTTTTAGCCTACTTCTGTAACTACCTTAAGATAAATCATGCATGTTCATTTTGTAAGCTGTGCCCTGCCTGCTGTTAGTTTATGGTACTTGTGAGTTTAGCTTGTGACACTTGGTGAATCGAAGTATCTAATCAAATGTCCCATCTTTTCAGATCATCAATTTGGTAAAGATGGCAGATACCAAATTCATTGGCAAAAGATGGGAGGAAATGGAAACTGATGTCTTAGTGAAGATATTTAAGGAGTTGAACATGATCCAACTGGCTCCAGTTTCCCGAGTTTGCCGTTCATGGCGCTTGGCTTGTTCAGATCCATTCATATGGAATACCCTTGATCTAGGGCTTCTGCAGTCCAACTTTATCCAGACAAGGGCATCACCATACATTTGGGTGGACGAAAGATCTGATAAGAGGCTGACTCGAATATTGCGGGTGGCTATGGCTCTTAGTCGTGGAAACATTACGTCCATGATATTTCATTTTAATTTATACATGAAGGATGACCATCTTAGTTACATATCTGAATGGTAATATCTTGCCTTGCTTTTTTAATTTATTTTTTAATTAATTTAATTGATATCAGTTAAAACTTTCTAGGTCTCCAAATGTTATTTGCTAAGTGACATATTGGCAAATTTGTTTGATCCTATTAGTGGCACTCGGTTCACCTATTAGCTACCAACTATGGCCATGTACTATTCAGTATATTGGTTATCCTTTTTCCATGTACAGCGTGATCGAATGGCTAGCGTCAACCCATTTGAACCTGCAGGTTTTCTGCATCTCTTTTCAGGACAAACAATATCTATCCTGGAGCTTCTAGGGTAGATTTTACCTTTGGTTATGCATAACTGTGGTGAATTTCAAATTCTCTAGGTCAATTTTTTTTTTCATAATTTCTAGTAAAATTGAAGGATAGCAATCCATAGAGATCATCAGATATTGTTGTTTGATTTATAACGCATTTAATGGTTTATATTTTGAGTAGTCACAATAAAGTTCTTCATTTGCAACTTGGGTGATTAAGGTTCAATTTGTGTCACAAAAAAGAATAGCTTATTTTTTCCTTTCTAGCTTTTACATGGCTAAATAGGCAATCCTCAATTTGTGTTGTTACTATGACTTTGTCAGGTCACCTCATCTTAGAAGACTAGTTATGCCTGCTTGGAACCGCATCACGAAAGTCGGAATATGCCAAGCTATCCGGAGATGGGAGAATCTAGAATCACTTACAATGCCCAGCATTGCCCATCCTCCATACATAATGGAGGAAATAAGCAGGAGCTGCAAAAATTTCTCACAACTCAAGGTTATGGGTACATTTGACATGCACTTTGCATCTGCCATTGCCACAAATCTTCAAAAGCTGAAAGTATTAAGTCTGCGGTGCTCGATAATTACGAAGGAAGCCTTGTTGTATATCTTGAATCGCATGGATAATCTGGAGGTGCTCAATATATCCCACTGCCTTCTGCTTGAAGCCCTCGCAACTTCTGGACGGAAGCAGGTTCGTTTCGAACTAGACCAGTCCATCCTTCAGAAAGCTTCACGGATACGAGAATTCTTTCATTGCCAAAGCAGCTCATGCACCACATGCAAGAGAATGATTGAAGACGAAGGTCTGATGAGATGGTATCGGTACGAGGACTGGTTCTGGCGTCGGGATGAAGTGAGCACCCTTGATCTGGGAGACTATGGAAAGTTGTTTGGCAAAAACTGTGTGAACAGCTTGACTGCATAGTGATAGTAGTTATTCTAAGAATTTAAGTTCATTTTTCAGAAGCTTTACAAACATTTTCGTAATATTGTAATGAACAATAATAGTTTGACTGATAATTTGTTGCAGTGTTCTCCAGCTGTATCAAGTTAATGCAAACGGTGATCATAGCTGCATTATTTTTGGGACGGACCGGTAATAGTGAAGCCCTTTTCAAGTGTTGTTTTCCTGATAAGCTTAAAAAAATAATAATAATAAGGAGAGAGGGAATTTTATTTAATTTTTTTATTTTTCCGATTTATGAGCTCTTTATCTTAAAATAATTATACAACAGGTTTAAGGGAGCACGTGGTATTCACATGGGACAGAAATCATACTCTACAAATATCATCTCGCTGGAATTTGTCACATACTCTGTATACGCAACATTATTTGTGCTCTTCACAGTGAAATCGAGTCTCTTGTGAATTCTGGGTTTATTCCGGAGGGGGTGATCCCGTCGACATACAAGGGGTATTTTAAAGAACCTGATACCATACCCTAAAAGCAGCGGATCACAACAATTACAACAGACTGACTGACTGACTCTCTACGACGTGGCAGCATCCTATTGGGTGGTAGTGACAAGAATTCAGGAGTCCGCCTTCTCCAACCGGATGGATGCTTCCGCGTCGCGACGGTATGAATGTAAAGGCACGGTTTAGAAATCGACAACTCTTTTTGATCACATCTCGGCCGTTCATCACAAGATGCAATAAGGAACTCAACTTACGTTACCCTCATTTCCTCTTCGTTTCGGACTCCTCACCGGTTCCGATCGGGAGCAGGGGAGAGAGAGCGAAGGCGGTGGCGGAGGCTTGGGAAGTGACACCTTCTTCACCGTGCTGGCGATCGTCACGACGACGCTCTACCAGGTGTCGGGGTCCTCCATCGCCATCACCAGAGTCCGAGATCTCGAGTGTGGTAGAAATATTTATATATTGATCTGAATAAATCAAAAAATATATATATATATATATATTCAGTCAGTCAAACTAAGGTTTAAGAGAGTCTCTTTAACACGGATGAATGAACCATCTTGTAATATTAAAAAAAAAAAAAACAGAAATAGATTATGGCTCGAGGAGTAAATTTAAAAATAATAAAGAAACTTCACTCTTAGCTCAAGGAACAATCTTTTAAAGACATTTCACCTCCATATGTATGACACTCAAAGACCTCAATCTATTCTCCGATGATGCTCCTTTTTATAAAAAATAAAAAAATATAATTATATCAAATCAAATATATGATCTATCCTTCCTAAACAAAGATAATATTTTGACTTGATTTGAATAATAGTATTTTTTTATTAATAATATTTTTTTGTTAATAAATTTTTATCCTAATAAATATAAATATTTATAATCTTGCACTAAGATTGAATCTTTAAAAAGTGTCTTTTTAATAAATAGAATAGAAAAAAAAAAGAAAGATAATAATTTAAATATAATAAATAAAATAAACTGTACATTTGCTCTAGTTCAAGGGGCAAACTCCAAAGAAGAAAGTCTCACACCTCAGCACGTCTCGCACATAGATAATGGGATAATTTCATCGGTAAACAACTATAGTCTCATACCACTTATACTAAGATGGGAAGTACTCAATTTACTGATCTATTCCTGACATAACAATGTCGTAGCCCTTTTTATAAGTCCAAGTATAAGAAAAAAATAAAAATTATAATTGTATCAAATTAAATATATGATTTGTCATTCCTTTGAATAAGATAATATTCTTAACTTTATTTGAAGAATAATCTTCTCTTCTTTATTATAGAATTCTATTCTGGTAGATATAAATCTTTAAGATCTTCAATCAAAACATATAATTGCGATATGAAATTCTTTCTTTTTTTCTCCTTAAGTAATCTAAAAATTATGAAATTTACAAAATATCTCTAAACTAATTAAATTTATTCAAATAAAATATAAATTAAATATCTCCCACGTCATACTCTTTTACTACATAGCAACCTGTCTCAAGTTCATATAATTACAATATGGATTGATTTTGATTATAGAACATTTTGGCTAAACCAAAGACTCTTATACCAAATCCGATATAAACATGTACCCGTGATTTTTTTAATAGATGAAAACAAAAGAAAAATAATAAATAAAAGATAATTACCAGATTCGTTCTAGCTCACTTAGCGAATTACTATGATGAAAGTCCCATATCTCTGTATGTCTCACACATGTATCTATATATGTCTCACACATCCCGCAAGGTCCTCGAATCATTCTATTCAAAAAATAAGGAAAAACTCAATTTACTGATCCATTCTACGATAATAGATTATAATGTTCTAGCAAGGATCAAATACAAAAAAAAAATAAAAATAAAAATATAATTAAATAAAATCAAATATATGGATCTATTGTTTGAAGACGATAATACTTTTGAAAGAATAATCTTTCCTGTTTATGATATTATTTATTGATAGATTTCCAGTAGATATAAATTTTTAATATCTTCAATCAGGAAATCTGGTTTTCAATTATCATCATCATTTGACTTCTTCCATTTGCTTCCTTTCTTCTTCTCTTGGAGAAATCTAGAAATTATGAAATATGTAAAATATCCTTAAATTAATTAAATTTATATAAATAAAAAATAAATTAAATTGCTCCTGCATCGTTCCAATTGCCCTTTGAGTTCAATAGAAATGACCTGAAACTTACAAACGCTCCTCCCAATTTAACGTCTTAGTCTTGCTAAAACATAACAATAGAATCCCCAATGCTAAAATATCCTAAATTTTCTGAAACCCACCCAATCTTTCCATGGCCTTAGAGCTAATAACATTAATATTTTATGATAATTCATTTATTAATAACTTCCATTCTGTAGGTATGGATTTTTGTTTTAAAAATTCTATGGATCCTATCCATTTGGTTGGATAAATCCAAGTACCTAAATGGTTGGTTCGTAGACAAATTTTGGTAACACAGTATTGAACATCTCACATCAAATGCCCTGCATCTTTCAGAGATCCAATGGTGTTTTATCTAGTGGCCATCCTCTCAACATAAATGCTCAAGTCCTTATTTCTAACATCCTCGATTGCATGTTTTGCCTTCTCTTCAACTTGACCTATAGATCTGTATGTTGCCTTCTCAGGATGTTCTATGCACCTGGTGGACCATATGCCACTATAAATGATGGTAAAGCTGCAAACAGTGCATTGGCAAAGAAGTCATTTGAACCAAAAGATCTGACTGGTGATATACCTGGACTTGGGTGCCTGTGACCGATGGATCCGATAGCAATACCTCTGGAATGACACAAAACAATCACAAAGATAAAAGGGAGTCTGACTAAACCTCTTTAATATTTCTTTTGCCCATTGCCTCCCGTGATGGTACTTTTGACATTAATAAGATGTGGTTCCTTCTTGCTTTAATCTACTCCTTGCAAGGTAAGCAATCGCTAAATAAGTTTCCTCAGGTATGACAGGTCGTGAACGAATTGTATAAGATGGAACTTCCACCATACATGGACATCAATGTAGCAAGCATAGGACAAGGAGATATTTGCCAGATAAATAACAGCTCAACATAATAGATGCTCAACAGTGAAACATCTTAAACTCTAATTTTCCGAACTTATTATCCCTTTTTCTTTTCATCCTATGACCAAATTTTGCATATGATGTCAACATAAAACATAGCATCTCCAAATCAGTGCCTCAAATAAAAAAAAGAGCAGAAGGCAAGTTATTTGTTATGCATAATGTTTTTTTGGCATGCAAATAATGCAGTTGCAGGAAAAGGGAAATAATTACGATTTACTCTTACAGGGAAATAATTACCAAATGAGGTATGACATGCCATGCACAAGTTTTAAATAATGGTACTTCCACCTTACATGATCGTCACTGTGACAAGCCGAGGAGATATTCGCCAAATAAATAGCAGCTCATCATAATATATACTCAACAGTAAAATACGTGAAATCTTATTTCCCCAACTTATTATAACCTTTTTGCTTCTCATCTTTTTCTCTCGAGCACTCAGCTTAATTGCATGGACAGCGGAGTGGGGAAGCATTTCTCTGTTTCATTTCCAGTATGTCTATCTTTGGCATATGATGTCAACATAAAACACAGCATATTTAAATCAATGCCTGAAATTAAAAATAAAAAAAGAAGGCAAGTTCATTGTTTGTTAAACTTAAAATGTTATTCGCATGCAAATGAGACAGATGCAGGGAAAGAAGAAAGGATTCAGCTTTATATACAGAACATTGAGATTTACACTTGGAGGGAAACAATTACCGAACACACGGTAATATGTTTCACAGAATACTTACCTGATCTGATCAGTACCTGAAATAACAATGTAGTCTGTCTTACATCAACTCAGTGCCTACAGGATCGACAAGGAAATGTAGCATAAGAGCTTTTCTCGTGATAGCATGGAACTTCAGCTTCCACATCTGCATAACATTAAGCATTTTAGTCCTAAAAAAATAATGTTCTTCGTATCCAGCAATAAAATAGAATGATTGGCAAGAACTTCGTAGATACACAGTAGGTCTCCTATGAGTTGAATCTTTCAAGATTCTTTTAAGGTCACCAATAGAGAATGTAGTACCATCCTGTATTAAAAGGTTTCTCGGGAACATGGTTGTGCAGCAGCCTACTATTATACTAGATGACTGGGTCCTAAAATGAAGCTAAAGAACGTCAAATATGTGATTAAATTATTAGGTGTGCATAAGATAATCGACAAATTAAAACCTATGTGGCAAGTAAACATGGACATAAGACAATTGATTCAGATGCCGATGGCATCTTCTGTGATCAAATTTTAAGGTTACAGAGTTGTTTTTTTCTTTTTCTTTTTTGCATAAAAGAAGAAAAGACAACTGTTACAGGCCCAACCACTTCAAAGCTCAGCAGAGTCTGAAAGAAAAATGGTTTGTTCATATAGCCTGCCATGTAACAGTATTGTCGAGCACACAAACTGAAACCAACTGAATGATGGTCAATCCAGTCATTTGAATGCACAGGGCATAATAATGCAAAAATGCTTTTACCTACCTTAAGAAAGGACATCAGGTTGAAAAGGAAATATAGGACAAAATTGGCCCAACATGATGTAATTCTGATTCCAGTGACAATTATAGAAAACATATTAGTATGCAATGCAGACAAACGTTCGACTGATGATAGCCAAATGGGTGGGACGACATTGTAAACACAAGTAAAACAAGAGAGAATCTAGTGAATGGTTAAGTGCTCTTACATCCTTGTAGATGGGGCTTTCTGTGAATATCTTGAAGGCTTCAACTGCACAACACCAAAGCACAATGAAACATCAACTAGTAGCCATTACCAAAGTCATCATCACATCTGTCTGAGAGTGGTTTATAGACCCTGTTCACTAAATCCATCACTGAGCAGGCACCTTCACCAAGCATGTCTATTTTCAAAGAATATGAGCAAAAGAAATTAGTACACTTACACGATGGAAATCGTATCACTGCAGCATGAGTGTATTCACTATCTGCAACATTGAGATTGCAACCTGGTTTATCATTATACCAAAAGTGTAAGATATTTTTGCTTCATCACAGTTAAAATGTTTCACAATTTTCACAATATAAAGTTAAAAGGAAGAAGCATCTGATAATTATTGCATTTTTTTACTGACAATATTATGTCTAAAACAATTTAAAATATTGTTCAAATCAAGTTGTCATCTAAAACAGAAGCCAGGCACTTCATAAAGCCAATTGTGTTTCATTGGAAAAATAATGTAAATGTAATCATTCATATAAACTGCTGTTCCCTTCATTCTTAGATTTTGGAACTGATCAGTCTTTATCAAGCCAAATCCAATGAGTTTTATTTGAGCAAAAAAGCTGATTCTTGAGCCCATCCACCAGGGGCCAGACCAGAACCAAAGGGTACAGTCCACCCAAGACACATCAGAGACTTCACACCTAGTAAGGTTTTAATGAATGTCGAGGAAGGTTTTAATGAATGTTCTGAAGTGATCAGGACAGAACCTTTTAAAAGGTATGAAAGTCTTCCACTATGTAAGAAGTATATATAACCTTATATGACCTCATGATAGAAGTAAGAGGAAAGAGGATAAGAATCATAGAGCATCAGATAATATTATATAATATGCACGCAAACATACAAGTTATCTAAAACCACTGACGATTAAGTCTTAAAACCATGGTGAAGCTTGCCAAACTAGCTTCACTCCAAAAAGACAAAATACATCTAGTACCAAAGAGTTGACCAAAAATTTGGTTAGTCCAAAGTAAAAAACAATGATTTGGCCTATAGCATAACACCGTCAATGCGGGTCCCAAGTCTAGACGAAAAAGTTGGAGGGTTGCATTAGGTCACTAACAACCAGCGCAAAGCTATTTTCGGATCTCATGAACGTGGATCTTAACCAATTTCAGTATAGAGCTAGGTTGTCATACTGAAGTGATGCCACCTTCACCACCTAGGTGTTCCAAATTGAAAACGGTGGTCTAGGAGGTCGCCCAGAAGCGACCCATGATATCGACGCCCAGATATGGTGCTAAGTAGGCAAGGATTCTCTCATTGTTCTGGACCAATAAGAGTAAAGAAGTTAATCCAAGAATAGAGGGTTAGATTTGCAACTTGGAATATAGAAGCACTTTCAGAGAAGAGATTAGAGATGACAGACACTATGATTAAAAGAAGAATAAATATTACTTGTTTACAAGAGACTAAGTAGTTATGGAAAAAAGTCTAGAGATGTAAAATTTGGTATATTAAAAAAGTTAAACACAAATATGGTGTAGGAATTATTGTTGATAAGGATATTAAAAACAATGTTGTAGATGTAAAAATATTTGAAGATAGAATTATAGTTTTAAAATTTGTGAAAGGATAAATTTTTTTGAATGTCATTAGTGCTTATGCACCTCAAGTCGGATTAGATGATTAAACCAAAAGAAAATTTTAGAAAGCTTAGATGATATCATTCAAGGAATGTCTATAAAAAAAAAACTTATAATTGGAGGGAATTTTAATAGTCATGTATGAAAAACATATAATGAATATAAAGAGGTGCATGGGGGCCTTGGTTATGAGGAGCGAAATGAAGATGGTGGTATGATTTTGAATTTTGCAACTTCGTATGATTTTATAATTGTAAATACTTACTTTAAGAAGAGAGATGGACATTTAATTACTTACAAGAGTGGTCACAACTGTAATCAAATAGACTTTTTTCTTACTAGAAAGGTAGATAAAATTATTTATAAGAATTGTAAAGTTGTACCTGGTGAAGGTTTACGAATCAATTTATGTTGGTGATATTAGAAAATGGAAGAACAAAAAGATAGTAGAAAAAATTACTAAGACTAGATAGTAAAATTTGAAAGATGATAACTAATAAGATTAGGAGCTTAGCAAAGGAGATTCTTGGTGAAACTACAGGTAGAGGTATATTCTTAAGAGAGAGTTCGTGGTGGTGCGAGAAAGTTCAAAAAATAATTTTTACTAAAAGATCATGTTTTAAAGTTGAAAACTTATAAAAATAAAAAAATTTAAAAGATATAAAGAATATAAAAAAGAGGCTAAAAGATAGTTATTATAATAAGATATATAGCTTATGATAATTTTTATAATAAATTAAATACTAAAGATGATGAAAAAGATATATATTGAATTGCCAAAGCTAAAAAAAGAAAGTGTAAAGATTTAGGAAATATTAGGTGCATTAAGGATGAAGATCAAAGAATATGTATAAATGATAACAAGATTTAGAAAAGATGAAAAAAATATTTTTATAAATTATTTAATGAATATTCCACACAGGACTTAGATTTAACGATAAATAATAGTGGTAGATTTAATAATTAAATATGTATTCATAAAATTAGAGTTAATGAAGTAAACGATGCATTAAAGAAGATGAAAATAACTAAGAGTGTGAGGCCTGATGGTATCTCTATTCAAGCTAGGAAAAGCTTAAGGGACAAAGAAGTAACTCAGTTACCAAGCTTATTTAACAAAATTATAAGATTTGGGAGGATGCCTAATGAATTAAGAAAGAGTTTTCTAATGTCAATTTATAAAAAAAAGGGTGACATACAAAATTGTTCAAATTAAAGAGAAATTAAAATCATGAATTATACTATGAAACTTTGGAAAAGAATTATTGAAAGTAAGATAAGACTTGAAATAAATATCTCTAAAATTCAAATTAGTTTTATGCTTGGAAGATTAACCATAGAAGTTATTTATTTATTAAGACAATTAATGAAAAAGCATAAGGAGAAAAAGAAAGATTTACATATGATTTTTATTGACTTAGAGAAAGCCTATGGGTTCCTAGAGATTTATTACGATAGGTTTTAGAAAAGAAAGGTGTATCCACTAATTATATTGATGTTATTAAAGATATGTATAATAATATAACTACTAATATTAGAACTACAAGTAGTGTGTCTAATGGGTTTCCTATTAGCATATGATTATACTAAGGATCCATAAGTCTCTATCTTTTTACATGACTAATGGATGAACTTACTATTTACTTACATGAAAGACCTCCCTAATGTATATTATTTGTTGAAAATATTATTTTAGTTGATGAGAGTCTAAGTAAAATTAATTATAAACTTGACTTATAGAGGCAAGCTTTAGAAATTAAGAGTTTTAGGCTATATAAGACTAAAACTGAATATATAAAATGTAATCTTAGTGAGTCTTGAAATAGGTAAGAGAATATAGTTAAATTGGATGAACAATAAGTTTCTCTGAGGAAAAACTTTAGGTATCTTGAATCAATTATTTAACAAGATAGAGAGATAGATGAAAATATTATTTATAGAGTAAAAACAGGAAAACTTAAATTGCGAGGGGTGTCAAAAATCTTGTATGATCATCGGATACCTTTGAGATTAAAAGAAAAATTTTGTAAAACAGTTGTGAGACCAACAATACTTTATGGATTTGAGTGTTGGGCAGTTAAGAAAAAAACATATACAAAAAGTTTATATTGCCGAGATGAGAACGATGAGATAGATGTGTAGAGTTGCTAAGAAAGATAGGAAAATAAATACTTTTATTCATAAATAATTAAAAATTAATTTAATAGAGGATAAGATGAGAGAAAATCATTCAAGATAGTACGGGCATATGATGAGGAGACCTCCGATTGCGGTAGCCAAAAAAGGTAAAATAATTAATGTTAGTGGCAAGGTCTGCCATACCGAAGCGTACCGCCCGGTACGGGCGGTACATACCGGTTCGACAAGTTACCGGTACGTGGACCGCTCGCTACCGGGCGGTACGTACCGGTTTCGACTGTAGCACTGTAGTAGTGCTCGGTACACCTGGATGTACTGCTCGGTACACCCGTACCATACCGTACCGAGCCCAGGTCGAAACACCGGTACGGTACGGTATTGCGAACCTTGGGTTAGTGATACGAGGAGAGGTAGCAGAAAATCTAAAAAGACTTTAATAGAAACTATAAATAAAAATTTAAGTATTTTAAACATAACTAAACATATGACTATTTACATATCTCAATGGCGGCAAAAGATCCATGTAGCCAACCCCAAATAATTGTGACTTACGGCTTTATCGTTATGTTGTTGTAGTATTTAGCCTATAGCATGTCTACCTAATTAGCAGCACCTAATCACTAAAACAAGTTATGGTGGCCAAGATCACAACACAAAATAACTGGAACACCAGGGTAGAATGCAGAACGAAAGCATGTAAATCGAAAATTAAAAATACCTTGTGTTGCCTGTACAATGTCTGAACCAAAATCCAGAGTCAAGTTCCATAGACTAGCTAATGCATCTTCTACAGCATGTTCTGGTGCAGTCTTGGAAATAGATATCAGAAGCATGCACTCAACACCATAGTTGAACTCCTGATAAATCATATAAAGCAAGAATGTTTCCAGGTACCAGAACAAAAGACTTATCAAATAGTATGTAATGCTGGAAGTAAATTAATTGAGAACTGCTAGATGATAAATCTGGGTAAGACAATCCAAGGAACTATGGGCATCTTATGACATATTTCACAACCATAATTCAACAGATATAAAAATCAACTGCAAGTAGTTTCACAAGTGTCCTAGAACAGTTGATAGTTCTTCATAAGTGTGAAGCTGAACATACAGAATACAATCATTAAAATCAAATATCTGTTCCTGAACAAATCCATCAATATTGAGACAACTAATGAAGGATAATAATATCAATATTTGCTAAGTCATAGATTTTATATTGAAATCGTTCCAAGATAAGATCTGAAAATTTGTTATCAAATGTTTTAATAACTTGTGCTGCAGTACCCGCCATACAGCCTCCAACTATATTAAGTCCAGAACATCCACTTACAAGTATTAATGAGGAATATCACAAATATGTATCAACCATCAATCACTTCAGTCTTCAAGTAATGCTAGGCCATAGAAATTAGTTATGCATTATTATCTGTGACGTACCAACCCATAACTTGAGTAAGGTTGGATGTTTATTTTGGTTGTGCTATGGTCATATGGATGTATGTAATCCATCTCAGATAGAGCAATCAAAGATTTTACTTTTTCACATGGTGTCAGGCCATGACTGGAGTGAGACCAGGCCATAGTCCATAGGACTAATTCCTAAGAATTCAAATAATCAAAGCCTGACATTCCCATTCTGGGAGGTTATGATTGTACCAGAAAAAGGTCATGAAAGTGGTTCCTAGGTTCCAAAGTAATCCCAGGGATTTATAGATTATCAATAACTTTCCATCTTTAGATGTTTGAAAGTTGAAACAATCAATAATATTGCACAAATTAATTTTCCATGCTTCTTTTAATAATTACGGTTTTGTTGTTGTTGCCTTATGCTACTTTTGATCTGCTACACAAATTGCTTGATCTTAGATGAATTATAAGAGGTCTTCCCGCTGATCAATGATATTAAGCCCCAATTTATATCACATTCCAATGATTGGAATTATCCTGGCTATCCTTTCTCTTGAATAAAATTTTTGTATTGCTATGAAAGTGTATAAATTTAGAACCACAAATTGTACAAATTTATTCCTTACTCTTACAAAGTCAATGCTTTTTAATTGCAAACCAAACCTATGAAACCCAACATTTCTGTCTTCTGATGTATGCTTCTTGTGTTTCTAGTTTCCAAACTAAAATAAATCTAAAAACTGGACTGAATGCCCAAAACCTTGAATCATCAGTTATTGTTTAGAATTTATCCCTTCAATGCAGGAATGCATGCCATACATTCATAACGTTCTGTGGAAACTGTTTAACCTTCAATTCTCACTTATTTGACCTCTTGCTAATATAACCTGATCTGAGTCTAAATTGCATCAAGTCTAAATCATCAATATCCAAGTAACCTACTTCCCACTGCAATCCTTCCATTTCATAAATCTATCACAACGTAATAACATGTTTTACTATGAGAAGTAACCAAATTTCAAGAAAGGCATTATAACTCTTATCCGGATAGTTCTGGAGGTACTTCATGACATGCTATAGCTTTTGCATATCAAATCCTGACTAAAGTGAGCCAAGAAAATGTTCCCGTTGTGATTGTCAATAGGTTCACCAGATATCATTTTTCATAACCAAATAGCTTTTGTCATCATGCTTACAGCTCAAAAATAGCACATAACTACTACCTTAAACATATATAATCCAACAAGATCAAACAGTTTGAGCAGGTAAATAATTTACACAACTTCAAGTTCACCTAACCTCTCCCCTCCGGAATATGGGAATGATATCATCCTCTACTTCAGATTCATAATTGACAGAAACTGATCCCTACAACAGCCAAAGAATTATAAGTGTTACTAGTAGTAGCTTCAAAATACAAGCACTTTCATGAGAGCCAATATTGATTTAAAGAAAAATGAAATAGGAAATGGAAAGGTGATTACATGTTAGGGCATACATAGCAATATGGAGTGACATGTTCCTTAAGAATTCTGGAATAGTAGGAATTTGAGTAAAATTTGGCAAGATCTTCTTTTCTTTGGAAACGCATGTATACTGCATGAGTAAAATTATCAAGATTTGGGCACTCTATACGACCTGCAATAAAAGAGACTATAAGTCACTATGGTTATGTTTTACAGACCTCTCTTATGATTGTTGGACATGAAAAGGAAATGGTATGCTTTCACTAAGTAAAAAAGAATTTGCTCTATACTTGATAGAACAATATCATCAAGCTGATCTAATGGTACCCCACCTATTTTTTAATTATTTATGAAAAGAAATAAAGAACTCCATAACTAATTACATACTATCCAAAGAGATCCAAAATATCTAATTAAGAGCCCTTGTGGTTTTCCAGTCATGTGATAACTAATGGAAAGACTTGATTAAGCATTCGACACCAATGAAATAACTTTTGCTCTTTGAAATTCTTTCTACAGCTGAAAGTCCTTTTCTTACCTTGTCAGTTCCTCTCCACCACATCAACAAAAAAATGATGCATACAATTTTGACAAGATAAAGCTTCTAAAAATTGTGTTTGTGTTGGAGCTACCATATTGATCATCCTCGAAGTGAGTGACACTGAAGTCACTACTAATTAACAGGAGAAATTAATATTCTCATGGTTCAGTCTAATTTTTTTGACAAATAAATTTAAAGAAAAAAAAAGGAATCAATCAACATTCTTTGGTAATGCCACATCACGAATGTTATAGGCTAAAGAAAAAAAAGAACAAAAATTACAAGTAACCAACACATGAAATAGAAAAGAACTATCAGATGTCACCAATAGTAGAAACAAACACAAGACTGAGCATGGTAGTAATGAACAATACATAGGGAATTAAGACAACATTTAACAAGGGAAGCATCAGAAGTCTGACCTAATGATATTGCAATTATTCCACTCATCTGATATTGAGATGTGTAGAGATAATCAAGCATGTCCTTTTCCTCAACGTTAGATAAATTTTCCTTTGCTCTCAATAGAAGAATATGCTCGACGATATTTCTGTAGGAGTTAATAAATTACATGCTTCATGCATTTAAAATCTCTCTAGAGCATTAAAAAGTTATATTTCTACCATTAGAAAGCTGAAAATAACAGTCACAGGCACAGGCACAACATCTTAAGGGTCAATGTTTAAAACCCAGATACATTTTCTGGATGCCTTAGAAGCAAATGCATTTTAAAAGGATATGACAGTAAACTTATTGATTTAATTTTTCCTACAAAGATACTCTTCTCAAGCATCCAGAAACCACAGGATTTGTAATATTTAATTATTAAATTAAATAAATCAAGTGCAACTTTAGTATTTTGAGAAAAAAAAGAGGAATGCAAGTATAGTACTAAAACAGATGGACAAGAAATTTTCTGAGAGCAAAATTTTCTCCATTCTTAGAATCGTTGTTCAACAGAACAACGAGACTGAAGAAGATATAATATGAAGAGTCAGAAGGGGATGATCAGAGTGGAGAGAGGTTGGAGTGTTTGTGATCACTGTTTGCTTTTTTGATAATAAAAACAATGTAGACAAATATTTAAATTTTGGGCAGCAAGAAACAAATATGTCTTAAGTGGATTGTATTGCAAAGACAAGGATGCTATAAGTTGGAAATGGAGGATTATCTGGAAAGAAAGACAAAAATTGAATTCATGAAGAATTAGAGGAAGTGCCAACCAGAACTAAAATGAGGGAAATTAGTTCAAAGGAGACACAACAGCATTGGTGAAGCAAGCCAACAAGAAAGACAAAAATTGAATTCATGAAGAATTAGAGGAAGTGCCAACCAGAACTAAAACGAGAGAAATTAGTTTAAAGGAGACATAACGGCATTGGTGAGGCAAGCCAAAAAATCAATTCATATTAATGGCGTAAAAGAGGTTGAGGAGGGTTTAGGATGCTTAAATAGGAAAAAAAAAAAGTTCAGTTAGTTGGTAGTGATACTGCTGACAAAAAGGACACTTGCATAGAAAAACTAAGAAAGAATCTGGTGTACGTTAGTTCAACAGTGATAATTCACTTAATAAAACTTAATGGCGAAGAAAGATCCATGCACGGCTAGTTGTCGTGATCACCATTGTTGTTATTGTTGATGCTGTACTATGTTCAAGAGAAACAACATTATCATACATCATGATGATCCAGAGCAGCACATGTTTTCTAAATGCCACTGAAATTACACAAGAATTTTGCAATCTCGATTCACCCGTGACCATGACAATTGATGTAATCTTACAGGAAGGGATTTAACATTGACACAGAAGCTCCCTCCTGGCTAACAATATAGATCCAACAAACTCAAGAACTTTGCTATATTTTCTAGATCCTGATTGTTATTAATAATTTTGGCAAGCCAGAAAAGGTTAAAGAAAAAAGGATTTATTCATCCTGCTACACAGCACCTTGTAAATTCATGATGTTTTCATCTTCCTTCCTATTTACCTGGAATTCATTAACAAATATATTTATAGATTGCTTTCTTCTAGTGAGATATCTCATTTTTACCGTCGCAAGTCAAATCTGATCATTGTATGAAGCTTGCTTAGCAACAAACGTAGCTCATAAGTTTAAACTAATACTATCTCAACCGATTTAGAGATGAGCTAAAGGTGCAGATGCTGATGATCAAGTTTATGATATCATGTTTAAGGACCTGAGCTCAAGAAGATATCAGTACTGCTCCAAGTCGGCCAACTGATCTATCCCCCTTGCAGGACTATTGAACACATTTGCAGGAGAATTGAAGCCATAATACTGGAGCAGATGAAATTGAATAGGATCATGATGAGATTCACTGTAAGTTGCAACTAAGATGTAGGTCAAACCTTTATTATTGTATCCAACTACTGCAACTCCTGAACAAATTCTGAAATCACTTCAAACAAAGAAACCGTAGACATTTCTAACAGCTACATTTTCACATCAATCGAACAACGACGACAATTTATGCAGGCCATTCCCAAACCCAACCGGGTTATAACCAGGTTCCACCTTTCAATCCGACAAAATGTAGAGGACAGTAATCATGATAGAAAATAAAAGAACACGATCCCTTAGCAAATCAAGAATTTATCTAAAGGAAGAAGTACGAAAGAACGAACCTCTTCTTAACGTATCCACCCACTGACGTACCATTACCGGAATCCAAATCATCATTCAGCGAAAAATAAATTATACCACTATTCCACCGCTTAGAGCTCACTCTCGAACCCGCGGGCGATCTCAACACTGCACGAGGTTCAAATTGTAAAAGACTACACAGTGGGACGAGAGAATCTCGATCGATAGAGCAGACTCACCGTTGATGGATCTTCCCCAGGTACGCAGTCCGAGAAATCGAGCACAAGAGAGGAAGAAACCACTGGGGGAGATCGACGCTAGGGTTCGATGTAGAGGAGACACGAGGAGGGTTGGGGTACACAGAGCCATTCTTGGCAATGGAGCGATGTCCGCAGCAGGCTCAAGAGCGGGATTTTTATTGCAGATCGGCGGTGGGTAGGGCGGCAACGGGTGGACGGGAGAACGGTGACCTAAATTACTCGACAGCCCCTACCTAGTCAATAATTTACGAGAGTAGACGCTGAACGAAGACAATAAGATATAAATCGGTGGGGACAGAACGGTCCACAAAGAACGATTGATATATAACGGTCCTTCCCCCTCTTTGTTTTCCTATTTTATACAAGAATCGTTTCCTCCTCTCAATTTCCGGATTCCATCTGATCGGATTCAAATATCATCTCATTAAGTTCGAAACAAACTTAAATAGAAAATTAATTATATGATTTTGATTTAAGTTTGATTATCTTGGGAATTAGTCAGTTCTCAATTTTAATAAAGGTAAAATAAAAATATTTCGGATTAGATTAAGATGAAGTAAAATTTATGAGATGATTATATATTATTATTTTTTATTAAATTTATGGATTAGATTAACTTTTCATGTATTTATAATCTAATGTTCATCTTAACTATTATATTTTATTTATATTTATCTCGAGCTTATTCAAAACGGGAACAAATTCATGTAACTGATCTTAAATATGATCTTGATTTGCTGTTACTGTTGTGTTCAGTTCAAACTTTTATTTACTTAAGTTCATTTACGGGTGGAGTTACGAACGCGAGTCTCAATATCGGGTCCCGCAGTGGGTCCCACGCCGTTTATCCAGTCGCCTCAAACGTGAGACGGCCACTGGTGTTGGAAAATTTTACGCATCCTTTCCACCTCTATCGTATCGCCTGAGATCTCCACAGTGAAAAAAGAAAGAACACTAGAAAAATTATAGACCGTCAGATCTTATCTTGTCAGCGCCCAGACGCGGCCACGAAGCCAGTGGCACGAATCGCGAGGAGAACCGGAGTCCAACACGTGATACTTGAGCCCGTATCTCGGAGGATCCCTTTCAACTCGAGCGTCCTTGGCCGGGGGCAAACCACACGGGAGGCCAAAGAAAACAGGTAAGCTCAAGGAGTGCACAAGACGATCCCGGCGAGATCAGATCGGAGCAACCGTGGTGGTGGATTTTCGAGATGGCGGCGGAGAGTCGCCCCGACTGGCTGCCGGAGGGGTGGACGGCGGTGGCGAAGACCACCAGGAGCGGAGCGGTGCTTTGGGTAAATCCAAGCGATCCTTTAACTCTCTTCTCCATTCCTTTTCCTGTTTAATGTTCGCTTTTTTCTTTGTGTAAAATTTGTTTCTTGCTTTGGATTCCGGGTTCTGATGTAGATCAAAACGCGGTAGACTTGATTTGCTCTATCTTCTTTATGCATGACCGTCAGCATTTTTATTTATCTTGGTTGATAGCTGCTTTGTGGATTTGGAAGTTGCTTTGTGGATTTGGAGAGTGTGCATGAAAGAAGAGCAGGAAGCAGAGAAAAAAGGGAAATTTTGGTAACTGGTGATTTTAAATGTATCTTGATCAGTTAGGGCAAAGGAGATGGGAGTTTGAAAGAGGTGCGGATGCTTTGGCCTAACTTTAAAAGACTCGCTTTTGTTGCGTAGTCCTACGAGATAACCAAGTTGTTCTATGAATTCTTTTGGTTGAGGAAATGATCAACGACAAAAAAACAATTTGAACTAGGAATTTGTGTTTATTTCTATACAAGTCATAATTCAATAGGGCCAAAATGCTTGAAACTTATATTAATACTATTTAGTGATAGAAGGTTCGTTTCTTGTGGTTATGAAAAGAATAATAATGTCACTGAAGTAGAAATAAGTAAGTGAGCCCTAAAATTTTCTTGAAGTGCAACAGCAATTTCTGTTCTGTTATAAAATTCAATTTTTGTATCCATATGCATGATCAAGAAGCAAATGACCCATGATTAACTCTTTATACCTAATTTCTGTATGTTTTATATTTGTAAATGAGCTAAACTTAAGTAGGTAAAACCATAAAAGAATGAAGAAAAAACTAAAATAGTTGCTTCCTTTTAATTTGATGAGGTGTAGCTTAATCATAGATATTGAAACTCTGTCGGCTTGTTTATTTTCATTTCAGGTGAATTCCATGATTTGTTCACTTGGAAAGTTTAGATGACGAATTTATAAGGGAACTTTCTGAGCAATTTTGGATACTTAAGTATGCTATGTATTATGTATTGCCATTGAAGAGAGTGATAATGCAAGTTGAAGAGAGCTTGGACCAGACTATAGTTTAATTTTCTTTTTTTGTTTTTTTTTGGGTAAGCAAGACATGCAAGTTGAAGGAAACTTGGAGTAGATGATAAGTTGTTTTCTTCTGGTAAGCAACAAATGCATTTTATTCAACATCAAAAGAATCTACAATCATAATCTCAAGTCAGTTTCCATCTACCTAAGAAGATTGTGAAAGAGGTGGAATGCTATGCAGGAAATACTTATGGGGAAGCCCTGACTGCAGATAATGCATGTCTGACTGAGTAGAAACAAGTACACAAGCCTTATGGTGACACGGATTTGGCATAAAATTTATCCTGGAATTGAAAATGAATCAGCAATGAAAAGTATATGAAACCATTTTTCAGATTTGCGTATCCATAATATGAAATTGATATATGCAAACAATTGGAATCACAACCAACAGAGCATTCAAGTTGTGTTACGAAAAGTCAGGGAAGCATCAAGGGAGCTCAGGATTTATAAAATAGGAAATGGGAAATGGCAAATTTTTTTTCCTATTTTTGGGATGGTACATGTTAACTGATGGAACTCTGGCAAGTACGTGTTTCTTTTTTAGATGTGGTGAATTTTGATGTTGCAGAAAATGTCAAGTATCAGCTGTTATTATCAATGGTAAATGGCAACCCCTTTTAGTTATCAATCAATCTTTTTATAATTTATAGGAGGAAATCAGAAAGCTAAAGCTTTCCAAATAAACTGAAAACTTGCAGCAGAAGCAATGATGATACCACCCGGTGGCGGGCGGTGACGACCGAAGCAATGCTTGTAACAGTACGGTACGAAACTCGGATCTCTAGATTCTCCTCTTCTTCTCCCTCTTCTTTCTTCTCCCTCGGCTAATACCATCCGGTAGCGGGCGGTGACGACTGATTTAGGATGGTAACGGGACGGAAATAATCTCAATCGATGGTACTGCCCAGTCGCGGGCGGTTTGCGTACCGGCCTGTTGGCAGACCGGTACATATCGTTCGGTACAGGCGGTATTGTTCAAAATTAAAATCCTTAATTAAAAGGATGAGAGATTGTCACTTTATGTTAAATTACTTAAGAAGAGGTATTTAGTTCTCAATGTACATTTTCTGAAGAGCAATTTAAAACCATTCAGCATGTTTTTGACTGTCTCATTACTGCTAGTATATAGGGTAAGTCACTGAAATTTACAAAAGTCAATAGGCGGTCTATGGCTCCGGAGCAGGATGTTATATGGATCTATGAGCAACACAGAGGTAAATATTTGATATTTTGTTCAAGGAAAAGTTTATATCCAGCTGTAGTCTGTCAAATCTGGACCAAGAAATAGTAGGATCTTCAAGCAGCAATTATTGACAAGAAAATTCTAACAAAGGTGAATATGAAAGTGGTCAAGTTCTCTGTTGATTCTTCTGTTCAAGATAATTTTTTGGGACTGAGAATATTTGGAATGTTTGACCTTGCCTAATCAGGGTTGTTGTATCCGAAAAAATTAGGTAGGTAGCTGAGGATTGAGTTAGTTCAACTTTTAACTATCTAATACTATGAACTGTGTATCATTTGCATATGGAAAGCTGGATAGATAACTAAGCTGCAGTTGAATGAGGGGTGTATGGTTGATCTTAAAACATTATCAGGATGTATTTTTCATATGTTTCTAGAATAAAATGTTTTAATTGATCGCCACTTGCTTACGTCCAAAGAAACCAGGTCTCCTCACTTAAACTTCGTCATATATGGCAAAATATTAGTTTATAGCCATTTACTTATACAAGTAAAAATAGTCCTTTTATTTAATTCAAACTAGAAATTCTGACTTTTAACTCGCATTCAAGCACCACACAGATGATATTTTCTTGCAGCCCAAATCTTTCCTAAAATATACCAGATACCACTGTTATTCACATTAATGAATGGTCAGCAAAACAATGTACTCTAGGTCTCTGAATTTTTGAACTAAGGGGCCTATTGGCTAATACTTCCTTCCCAAACAATATTACATCTGAGTATTATAAACCAACATAGACATCCCTCATATCAGAGTCGAGTGCCTATGGAAGAATCAGAAACTATCTCACGGACTCAAAACTTAGAATTATCTGGATTAAATACAATCAAGTAGTTTGTTTTAATTACTAGGACTCAAATTAAACTAACTTGACTTGAACCTAGATCTGACTAACTTTGTTCTATAACACCAATTCATTTCAGAAATATATCAGAATTGATTTTTCTGTAGATAATGTTGAGAGATTATAGTTTCTATTTTTCATGGTGCTTGATGGAGGCTTTCTTTTCTCGAGTTGTATAGCTGACCAATTCATCTTTGTTTTCCTGCAGTGCTTCCATGATCCATATACTGGATCCAGATTTTGTTCAAAGAAAGAGGTACTTCAGCATCTAAAGTCTGGATTTCGTCGTTCCCCAACCAAACAGACAAGGAGCATCACCACAGGATCTATGGAAAAACTTTGTGCATCAGCCAATTTGGAAGAAGAAAACAAGACAAACTCTGCCAAAAATGTTTGCTCTCAGCAAACTCTCCTAAATTAACTGTGTTTCTTGTTCTGGCTACATCTTGTGCATTCAATTAATAACTAATCAATGCCCATGAGATGAAAAATTCTGACTTTAGCTTCTGAATAAGTGCAGGATCAAATTGAGAATACTCCATATGAGTTGCCTCATGGCTGGATCAAAGAGATCAGATTAAGAAACTCTGGAACAAAAATAAAAAAGGATCCGGTACTCCACCATACAACATTGGCTTTTACTTCTATATTGTGATAACCTGTCATTTTATGAGAAGATGAAAATAATCTAATGTCTTTATTTTAAGGTAGACAGTAGATTCTTGGCATTGCACAATTTTGCGCCTATGTTTCTACTCACAGCTACCTATAATATTACGCTTTTTTATTGAGAACACTTCCTACGCCACTTGGAGTCAACTTCATCACATCTTCTTCAGAATTCAAAAAGTTTTCCTATTTTGTTGCTTGAGCATAATATTTATGCAATTGAGGAAAGTGTTGCAGTTCCTTCGGTTGTTAATTGTTTCTCCAAAATGAGTCTGCTCCATGTTACCAAGTCTTTCTCTTTTAAGCTACATTCTTAACAAATAATCGGTGACCTTACATGGCTTCTGGCCAAATGTTTATTGACCAAATTGGGATAAACTCTATACTAAGTAATAGGGGCAAATATCAACTACCAAACATGCTAAGTAATCGGTGATACTAAGTAATTTCTCCGGTGGTTGGCATGGCACATGCTAACAACCTCGCATGGAAAATGTCGTGTCACTATGAGGTGTGAACAGCTAGAAAAGAAAACCAAGGAAGCCCACAATTTCCTGAAAGATACCCATGCATTGCTGGTTTTCCTTCCCTCCTTTTCTTCAGCCTCTCCTTTCCAGAGCTGGCGGCATTGCATAGTGAGACGTAGTCAAGCAAGAAGCGGTAAATGTGATTCAAGGATGTCAAGCTTTTGAAGCCTATGCAAACCAGTTCAAGCTTCTCTTAATCAGGTCGCAGAATCTCATCAGCTCAGTTATTGAAACTTAGATCATTAATCTTGGACCTATATTTTAGTAGAAAGGTGAGATCTAAGGTTGAAATTCCTTTATTAATGCTAAAACAATAGTTGCAAGTCATAACCTAGAGGGTTATGGTCCTTGGTAGGACTAAAATACTTTTTGATGTTATTAATTGCAATACTGGATATTAGACTCTATTTCAAACCCTTTTTCTTATTTACTAGTTGTGCAGATTTCTGTTAATTGTAATAATCCTAGCCTGTGAAAATTTGACATGACCAAGCCATCTTTTTTCTTCAACATAATTTGTTGTAACTTTAGACTTTCTAATTTGGTATAGTTTCAGATTATCCAACTGTTATCAGCCATCTGAACATGTTGATTAGTCAGTTCGGCTACATGTTTATATTAACAAGCCTATGTTGCTAGTGCATGCAAAATACCATTATGAATGTATGCACTTTAGAGCAAGGTTTTGAATATCGTATCGTACTAATATACCGAGCCATGCTTGCTATGGTACAATATGGCATACCGAGCAATATGCCTAAAGATAGCAAAACCAAAGTATAAAATCTCTCAATAAATTATACAACACATAAACATATTAAAGGCAGGAAAACACTATCGAATAGTACTGGTGCCATAGTTTAAAATCTCATTTTGACGACCCTAAACGCACTAATAGAAGCAAAAGCCCATAGGAGCAGCATTCATGAAGCTTTAGCCATTCGATCCGAGCATAAACCCCAACGAAAACCCTAAAAAATTTAAAATAGTAAAGCAAAATCAGTCTTTACATAAATAAACGAATCAAAGAACAACCGAACAAGCAGATCAAGTCAGAGAAGGCCGAAATCAAAACGAAAACTGATCGAGAAACAATGAATTGACTCCCCAAGCGGTGGAAGGATATAGTCAGCAGAAGGAGCAGGGGCCATGGCTGCCATGGTCGAATATGGAGGTGGTGGAGCTGAAGTAGTGGGCGATTCCGGAAACGATCGAATGGCCCAAACCCCAGAGAGGATGGTTGGGGGGAGGAGAACCCTAGAAGAGAGAGGAGGAAGAGGGCGTCGCCACGGGAGCGAGGGTTCTGGTCTTGATGATAAGTCAATAAAATAACACCCTTGCTCTGCCTCTGCCACGAGAGCCTAATTCTAACTCGATACGAGGCCAAATGGTTGATATCACCTGATAGCGGGCGGTCCGTGTATCGATCTACTAGCGAACCAGTACATATCGCCCGCACTGGGCAATACAGTATTGCAAACATTGCCCTAGAGAATAACAACTTTCATTTTGTTACTGCATTTTCTGAGTTCAAACTAACTAGATTTATGGTTAATGGTGATATTGATAAGGGTTTTTAATTTTGAATAATATCACCCGGTACGGACGATACGTATTGGTCTGACAGCATACCGATACGCAGACCACCCACTACCAGGCGGAATGCTCAATATCGCCCCATATTGGATGATACCAAAGTATATCGGACGGACAGTAACGATCGAAATTTCGACCGTTACTGCCCGGCACAGCTCGGTAACGGTCAATTTTGATCGTTACCGCTCGGCACAACTCAGTAACGGTCAATTTTGACTGTTACCGCTCGGCACAGCTCAGTAACGGTCGATTTCGATCATTACCGATCTGTAACAGTGCTCCTACGGTCAAAATGACCATTGGAGCCCTTTCTTATGGGTTTCTAAACTCATCTTCTCCCCTATTTCATTTTATTTCATTCTTACACTCTCTTAAACTACCTCAAACTCATTTGGTTCTCATATTTACACTCTCCTAAACTCTACAAAGCAACGATTTATGAATTGATAATTCAAATGATTTTTCTGTAGATATTTCAATATTTACAGAAGAGTAATCCGTAACGGACCGAAATATGAACCGTGCACAAGGCTATGCCTCAAAGTCCGAAAAAGATATGTAATACTATTCTTACCTAATTTACATTGGTTTTGCTAAACTTATACTGTTACTATATTTATTTCTAACTTAAAAACTTTGTCCTAACTTTTTTTTTTATTTTCAGGTATTTTCAAAGGATTTTACGCCTAAATTAGGTATACTGCTCGATATGCCCTAGCGTACCGCTCGATACGCCCTAGCGTACCGCTCGGTACACAGTACCATACCGTACCGAGCGAAGCTCGAAACTCCGGTACGGTATGAAATTTTAATTCTTAATACTAATAATTGACTTTTCTCCGAGATCATAAAACTACTTTTCAAGCAAATCTATCAATTTGGGTAAGATTTGATCTATCTTTTTCTACCTTATAGATGTGATGAACAGCATCTCTAATATGCATCACCAGATTATGGGAGTTTATTTGTGATGAACACCTAGAAGCAACATTTTGTTGTTAATGACTTCTTGTGGTAGCATCCTCTTATATTTGTTTCTACCATTAAAGTGCTTCATGAGTAGTTCATGTAAATTAAGCTGTTTTCCAAATCCTTCTGGGTTCTGGCTGTCTTTGCTATTACTTACTCTGTCATGCCTTTTGTCTCATTCACATGTAGGAATTGACTCGAGTTTATGCTGTAATATCACATCCTCCCTTATGCTGGCTGTCAAATTCATTGACCAGTTAATAATGGCATAAATCATGAGCCCACCTTGGTACTTACATGAGTAGCTTGCCTACATAGCTTTGGTTTTGTCTCGATTGTTTAATTTTCCAGCTTGTTTTTCCTAAATTACTGTTGATTTTTCTGGTTTGTTTTTCATTTTTGTTATTTGTTTTCGGTGTCTCACTGTGAAGTTACTGTTGTTGGTGACTTGATTGCTACAGTTCTACTTTGACCCTGTCAGTGGTTATGAATTTCGCTCTCTAAAGGATGTTTTTCGCTATATTGAAACTGGTGACATTCATAGCTGTGTAAGCAAACCAAAGAAAAGAAGTATTGATGACATCCATTCCTTAGAAAAGGAATCACATGTAAGTGTATGTCTGGTCCATCTTTAGCAAAGTGCAACCTTATCTATGCCAACTTGTTCTAGCTTTCTTGATTTATTCTTTTCTGTCTTCCTATCTGTATGGTGTGTTTGTATTATGTATACTTGAATTTTTATCCTTTTGCACTTATTTTTCGTAACAATGAAGTTAATGTTTATAACTGATAAAATTAGAAACTTTCTATATATGTCTGAACCTGGACATATTTAGTCAATTGTACGAGGATTCTTCATAGCAAGTGATTTAGCAGAGGAAGATAACAATATAACAATAATTTCAAATCATAAGGTTAACAACAGAATTTTTTTGTTCGTGGGCAATTTGACATATGCAAATCAACTAACAAGCAAAGTAGCTAATGATTGAGACAGATTCTAGAACATGAATTCCCAATTCAGTATATTTGGCAAGTAGAGGAAATGAGGTCCTTATATAAGGATACAAGTGTAGGTAGCTACCTGGTCCTCACATCAGAGATATAAGATTCATGATAGAAGTATTACTAGCTAACTGGTCCTAATATCTTTTGGGAACAGAAAGCTGACCAGCAAGGTGAACATTACCAGACTTAATAAGTGATTGGAGGATGTTAATATTCATTTAGAATTGCTCAATGAGCTGGGAGTAGTGGTGTTCTATATAGATGTACAGTTTTAGAACGTTCTCTAAAATGGTAGCTCAAAGGAGGTGTTCAGGCTGATAATTCATTGCCAAACCACACAGGACCACAAGGGACCCATTTGAGATTTACGTAGGCAGCTGGAGGGCCCATGGAGGACTAGAAGCAGCGTCAATCAGAGTTGTGAATTTTCGAATGTCATACGATAACAAAATTTAGTAGTGTATCTTCAACACAATTTGAAACTAGATCTGACTTAATATAAGCGATCCTACCTTGAGAAAGATTTGTGTGATCAAGAATCAGTGATCATTTTCTGAGATCCTTGATGGTTCTCTGAACCATGTAATTCCAGTGACTACTACGTTGTGCTAGCTGAAGTGTATAGAGCTGTTCGCTAATTGGGAATGACAAGAAGACAGGAACTAACTGTTGAGATAAGAGGAAAAAAGCAAATATATTGAAAGAAACTGCTAATCGATTTCATGAAATGGCATGATGTTTCATCAAACTTGATGGACCAGCACACCTCTATCTAGGATAGTTGCTTGCTCTTTTTTAAAAAAGATGACCAAATACTTAGGACCTGATAAGATGTTCAGAAATTGCTTTTTGTGATTATAAGGTTAGATTGAAATAAAATAAAATACATTTTAGTTCAAAGTTCTATAAGGATACAGGTCTGTTCATTAAATCTGCAGACTGATCTCTGCTATTGGTGACAAAAAGTTACATAAGGTACTTGTGGAGGAATTAGCTTAAGAAGACCTAAGAATAAAGGAATAAAGATTAGTGATAAAAATTGTAGATGAATTAAATTCATGAGTCAGGAAAGAGCTATCGGCAGTAGGGTAAGACTTGAAATAAATATATCTGAAAATCAATTTAGTTTTATGTTTGAAAGATCAACAATAAGAACTAATTATTTATTAAGATAATTAATGAAAAATTATAGAGGAAAAAAATATTTGCATATGATTTTTATTGATTTAGAGAAAACCTAATAGAGTTCATAGAGATTTATTGTGGTGGGTCTTACACAAGAAATGTGTGTTCATTATAGCGGATATCTATGATAATGTAGCTACTGGTGTTAGAACTAGTAGCTATATCATGGACTTGAGTGTTGTTGGACAAACAAATGCTTTATGGATTTGAGTATTGAGCATTTAAGAAACAATATATACAGAAAAAATAAGTCTGTGTTGTTGAAATGTGAATATTGAAGCGGATGTATAGAGCTAGTAGGAAAGATAAGAAAAAAAATATTTTTATTCGTGAACAATTAGGTATCGCTTCGATAGAGGATAAAATGAGAGAAAATCGTTTAAGATAATATGGATGTGAGTTCGGGAGACCTACAAAATACAGTAGTTAGAAGAGCTAAAATGATTACTATTAATGGTATGTTAGAATAGAGGTAGAGGAAGAAGATTAAAAAGACTTTAATAGAAACTATAAATAAAGATATAAATACTCTTAACAAAACATATGACTTTTTATCTCAATGGTGGCAAAAGAGTCATGTTGTTGATCCCAAATAGTTGGGATTTATGGTTTTGTTGTTGTTGTGACAAAAATCGGAAAGACAAAAGCAAAAACTTAGATAAGAGGGAAGGGATAGGAAGAAAAGAGTTATATAGCATAGTTACTAAACATTGAACTAGTAGTAGCATATTAGAACAGCAACTTTATGATGTTTGAGTTTACTTGACGGAAGTATCCTAGTATCACAAAGATCAGCATTGCCCTCAAATAATTTTGAATGGAAGTGAGTGATAGATACTTGTTTTCTGATGAGATACATCTTTTACACAAAAGTAGGGCACCAGATGTAGGAAAAGTTCCTAAGGAATCTTATATGGTCTTATAAGGGATGATATCAATTCCAAAGCACCTTTTTCTAGTAGGCCAACTGCCTGCTTTTGTGCTTGTTTATCAGTCATTTTCCTCTTTCAGTGGGAGCTTCCATCCCATGACTCTTACAGGCTACAGCTCATATCCTCCTTGTCTGATAACACCAACTGACATAAAAGAAGTTGTAGCTAATGACAAAATATTTGAGAATGAAAACTAGAAGGTTTGTCACTTGCATTACTTAATTGTATTGTTGGAAGTATATTCCATTACTTGCATTTAAGTATAATTTTTTTTTAGATTTGACATTGTCATGCATCTTGAACCAAGGATTGACATCTTGTGCCGATTGGCAGTGCTGGTCTTTGGCCAGACTAGTACATATTGGTCTATACTGACATATCATGTGTTGGTATGTCGGAACGTGCCGAAAGATAAAAAAATGCCCTAGAAATTCCCTGAAAATACCTAAAAATTAGGAAAAAAAATCTAAATTTGGGTATTTTAATTAGAACCAAATGCAGTATTAGTTTAATTTCAATGAAAACATATCCAAATAAGAAAGGGATAGCAGATATATCTTTTTCGAACGTTGAGGAGCATCTTTGCGGCATGTTTCACATAATTAAAAATCTGTGATTATGCCTAATTAGCCCTAATTTGGCACTATAAACATGTGATTCATCCTAATCATCATTAACTAGAAAGAATGGTGCTAATCATGTCATAAATAACCAAGTAGTAAGGGAATATGTACCTTTTAGTTAGAGTAATCGTCCTCCAAATGAATTGTTAGAATGCCTTAAACCTCTCAATTGAGCCTCTAATCACCAAATATCAGCTTTAATTGAGAACAAGAGTGAGGATTTATGAGAAAGAGTATTAGAAGATGTGAGAGTGAAAGAGGGGGGAGGAATGGGGTTAAATAGCCATTCAAATGGGTCCAACGGTCAAACTGGCTGTTGGAACCAAATTACTCTGCCGTTGGTTGACTTTGGTCGAAATCAGACCAATACAGGTTGGTAATGATTAAATATCAACCGTTTGTCCAGTACAGGGTGGTCTGTATTCCAATCAGCTGATGGATTGCTACGCCTGTACCGTACCATTTTGGGCGGTACATCAAACCATGTCTTGAACTACTGTCATAATTTGCATATTGTATCTATTGGCAAAAGGAAAAGAATATGGTATTCAAAATATAATCGAGTGCTGTTGTAGTAATTGTTTAGATTCACTGGATTTCGTAGGAGCCATTGTTATCTTATTTTTTCCCATCAACAAGATGGCAACCTCTAGTACAACTATCTGAAGAATATTATTGACATCATACAAGTATCTCCATGTTTTAGGAGCATGGATGAAAAGCTAGTCCAGTTGAAATATCCAAGAACCAGGGTGTAAAATAAGTAGCCAATGTAGGAAGAACACAAATAACAATGTTCTCGTGCTCAAAGCAGAATGCATCAATCTGAGCACAAAATACTGCAGCATATATTTGAGGTACAAATACTAGGCACCCAACACCAAACAGGTCCATCACCAAGCACCACAAATTAAATGGATCAATGAATGGAACTGGAAGCAAAACCATTTGAAATAACTAAATGAATATTTGGAGCAGAAGATGAGGTTGTATCAAATAAAAAGTAAGAATGATGAGTGCGAACACGATATAACATTTTAAGTTATGAACTATATTATTTTGAAAGTCAGGTTTTGAATTCCTTGGATGTTGAAATGGACAAAATACTTCAGTTGTCTTTAAACATCTGTGCTAGGTTTGTCAAATGCTCCAGTGGGGCAATCGAAGGCTTCAAGTGTATTTCTTTCAGCCATAGTTCCTATAATAATATATAGGTAAATTGAATAAAATTGAACAAGGATATCAAAGAAGTCACTGACCACTTGATATTGCCCTACTTTCCTCAAAATAGCTAGCGTGGTCATTATCTGCTCACTCCACCCATGTTGCCTTCATCTAGATAGAGTACATCATTTTAAAAGTACACTCGTCTAGCGTTAACATATCTTACCAAATATTTTATAACAATTTCTGGATGCCCAGTTGAGTTTTTATTTTGACTTATTTATTTATCTTAATCAAGTTCATCTTAGATACTAAGCAATTTTCTCCTGGAATATCCCTGTGCAGCCTTCTGCAGCCAAAAGGGTAGAACATAGAGGGACTACAGTAAAGAAATGCCTGTTTCCAGGTGTGAGAAATAACTCAGATGTGAAAATGGTGACTGAGGTCAACGGGTCTCCTGGAAAGTCACAATTCCTTCCAGCTCGTGCCGTAGAAACAAGTAAATCCATTAACTTCTTAATAGCATGAAGTTGGTAATGTTGCTTTCAGTAGTGAAGACACTCGGTCCATATTTTCTTTGTGAATAAACCTGATAATGCAGTCAGACTTGTGTAAAGACTAGAAGCAGCAAAAGAGATTTGAAATTTGACCCTCTGATTCATGCTCTTGCAAAACAGGTGTGGGAAAAGCTGATACAGGTTCAATGACGTTAGTCAATATTAAGCACCTTGATAGAGGTGATGTGGCAGAGATTAAAATAGACCCAGAGCTCAATTCAGTGCAGCAAGAACTCAAAGTTTCAGGAGAAGTGTCGGAACCAGGTAAAGAAAGTGTCAAGCCAGCAATAGAAGATCCATCAACCATTTTTAGCTCTCATCTCTCTGGATCACAAAATGAAACATCATATGATCCTCCACTGGGAATGCAGCTGAATGAATCGAACAAGTTACAACGTGTGTCGGGCTTGCCAGCTTTGGAAGGCAATTTGTTGGAGGGAAAAAACTTGGTTTTCAAGGAAAAGGTGCAAACGGAGTTCAAGAAGCCGAAAAGGAAAAGTGTGAATGGATCAAGAAAAAACCAGAGCATGAGAATAATCACAATGCCACACCGAGCATCTCCAAGATTGGCTGCACTTAGAGCTAATACGTTGGTGAATTCTGCACTTGTTGAAGAGTCTCATGGGACCGAGTTACACCAAGTGAATTCATCGAGTCAGGATCATGGTACAAAATACACGCCGGCGGTTGACCAACAAGAAATGTTACCTGGGGTGGACTTTGAACATTCTAAGAAGCTTGAAAGCAAGGATTTTCTTGGAGAAGAAGCTACTTTGGAAAATCTCGTTGGATTAGAAGAAAAGAGCAAAGATAAACCAGTGTCACAACTCACATCACCATTTGGAGATTCGTGGCCAGACCCATGCATAGAATTTGCTTTCAGGACACTCATCGGCGATATTCCAGTCTCGGAGAATACTGTAGTATTCCAAGACTATCCCCAACAGCAGCAAATGAGCTCAGCTATAAGCCAATCCCCGAGAAGCTCGGATGCATCAACTCTGGGTAGTAGTGGAACCGTCAACCAAACCATGCATCTCGGCCGGTTGGAGCCACCGAATAAGAATAATCATGTGTTATCCTTTGGAGACGTCACGAGGCCTTGCTTTTTGGAAAAAAGCCTGCAGTCCACAAAGAAGCTGGAGGTAAGTCATCAGAGGTCAGAATTGAATCCATAGCTTATACAACACAAGATGGAGCTAAACCATGTGTAATAATGACATGGCGTAAATATTCTTTTGGACTTTGACCTTCTTGGTGCCTTCCGAGGCAATGGGTTCCCCTCAAATACTGGTGATAAGACTCCCATTAAACCCTTGTGGTTTAGGTTGTGTGTGGTAGTTGACGGAAGGGGTTCAATGTGTTTAAAACAAGATAAACCCTGTTTTGATCTGCATTCTATCTTTTGAAAACTTGGCCTGTAAATGGTGATATCTGGTATCAAGTGATTTGGTACAGCAACCAGCTCATTCATTCTGTTGTTTTAGGTTCTCCTCAAGTAGATTTCCTAAAAAATTTGCTGCTTGTAAGGGCAATTGGGCTCGCACAACTGCTCTTTTAACTGACTCTTTGGGTTAAATTTTGTAAATCTTTAGGTCTATAGAACATTGTGAGCCTTTTTTCTGCCTGGTGAAGAACTCATAGGCTAAATTATGTCAGAACTCATGAGCCATTTAACCATTTAACTGCATGTTTTTCACTCTGGCTTTCAATTTTTTCGTTAGATTTATGCTAATGAGTTGTGACAAAAATTTTATATTAGTTGTTAATGGTCTAATCTGACCATTCACCTGCATCCTATTTATTCATCATTAATGTCCTCTTCTATTATTTGAAATCATCATTTTTTCCTGTCATATTGATTAGTCTGATTTAGTTCTAATGACACCGACTTCATGCTTCAACATCCACCGGACGAATAATTCAAGCAATTACATGGATCCAACTAGATTTTAGATTTAATATGACCCAAGCAGAAGAATAATTATATGGGTTCAAACCTGTTCATAAGGATACCAAAAGAAAGACTTGGAGGTGGATGGTGGTGCCTAATATATATTATATAAAATTTTAGCACATATTTGATATTGGATTATTTTAGGATATAATTGATCACCTCAATTTTCATTTTTGTTTTGGTAAATTGTAAGCATATAGGATAAGATTTTGAATTCTTAATTTAAGATAAATGAGTTAGGCATATTTTGATTCATATATCGTCATTAAACTAATGTCTTGTTGTAAAAATTTCATATATAACAAGCAATTTACCAATGTACCTACAAGAAAAAAAATTTAATGTTCATGAGATTATTTTTCTTTCCAGAAATTAATTCTTCACTGTACTTTTTTTTTTTTTCCTTGGTGTGTGGACTGCATGAGAATTATGTTATCCTGTTCATTGTGATCATTTCCATCACTAGGCTCTCCCATAACCCGCCATCTGTATTCCTCTTCTTCGTTTCAAAGTTCTGATGTAGTCCAAGTCTTACAAATTGGCTCTCTCCTTCAAATTAGGGGACAGTTTTTGCCCTCGCATTGTAAGAAGGGGGTGTTAGCTGTCGGTGAGGAGGGGGGGAAGTTCGCCTGAGCTCGTCGAAGCGATGGATGTCGAAGTTCCTGGCCTTCATCAGGCGCTTCTGCCGGGCGGCGAAGCGTGTGGCGAAGAAGCCCTCGAAGGAGGGCTCCCTGGAGGTCCTCAGGAAGAAGGCGTAGCCGGCCATGAAGTAGATGGAGGTGATGTAGAAGCAGATCGGCTCCATGACGTCCCAGGAGAGCTCCCAGAAGGTCAACCGCATGAACGCCGCCGTCTGTGCCGCCAACAGCCCCAGCCCGCAACAGAGCTCCCGTCTCACGTGCGCCGCCGCGCTCCGATCGATCTCCGCCTTCGTCGCCTCCATCTCCCTGAGCTCTTCTCTCTCCGCGTCGCTCCAGCGGGCCAGTGATGGCGCGATGACGGTCTCGATCGCTTTGGCCACCTGCAGAAGACACAGGGAAGGCAGAAAAAGATGTACTCACTCTGGTGGCAGTCCATTTGTCAACGCTTTCAGATCGAACGAGAACAAAATCCTAAACCAAATTGCAGCAACAAGTTCGGAAGGAAAAAAAGGAGCAATCATTTGATTGCCAAACCAACGAATAATTAGATATCTATCTCATCCTTGGACAATCAAATGGTTCAAGTTGCATCTATAAATAATGGGATACCATCACAAGACCTCTCTTTTGATCGACACCTTCCAAGAATTGAGATCTTACAGTCCAGTTTCTCATATTCGTATTGTTTTCTTGGAAAATAAGATCAAAAGATTCCATTTCTAATGCTGTTAGTACGTAATTTCCGCAAGAGTATGCGGGGAAGCATGAATCATATTGTTAGGGTCTTCGTCTCCGGCCAAAAGTTACCATATCAAACACGGGTCGAGTCTCTTGTTATGACCTCTCCCTTCGGTTCCTGCTGAAAGAGAACATAGAAACATCCGGAGAAAAATGGAATCAGACCACAATCCTGTCTCAATGTCACTAAACTTTGCAACCTCCGAATTGAAACTAATCCGCTTTAAATCTTCTAAGAAAGCATTGGATCAAGCAAGCAGAGAGAAGAAATTGTGAATCGTACCTCTTCCGGCCGTAGAAAGACCACGTTGCCCCACACGACCACGGCTCCAGACTCATCCAGCGATCGGGCGACCTCCATGCCCCGGTCGCCGCCCGACGCCTCGCAGCAGATCCAGACGAACTCCGCGTGGGAGACGCAGCTCTTCCCCGTAGCCCTCAGCCTCGCCCTCGCAGCATCCACCCTCGCCACCGGCGGGCACTTCTCCTCCTCCTCCTCCTCTTCCTCCTGCTCCGCTGTCGCGGGGATCGGTGCCGACGGCGGAAGGAGCAGGTCGAGGCGGATCCGGTCCGGGCTGAGGCCGCAGATACGCTCGAGCAGCCGGTCACCGAGGGGGAGCGCGTGGCGGTCGGGCGGCAGGGCGGGGTGGAAAATGGGCCGCTTCTGGACGAAGGAGGAGAGGAAGCGCCGGAGGAGCCCGTGCTCGTCGCGGGAGCCAGAGTAGAGGAGGTGGCTACTGGCCAGCGAGGCGGAGGATGAGGTGGCGGGGGAACCGACCCTGGTGATCTGCGAAAATCGATGAGCTAGGGTTTTACGGAATCCCGCCATATCGAAGAGAGACAAAAAGGGAGCGGGAAGAGAAGAACGATGAGTTGGGGTAAGGAGGAGGAACGGCGAAATATATAGATGGTGGGTAGCAGGGATGAACGACTCGAAAGCGCGAGCCAAGGTATCGATGCGGGGCATCATATCGCGATTATTCCTCGGGAGTAAAAAAAAAAGAGCATATGCTAAGACTGGCAGTAACGGACGGAGATGTGCGCTTCGCCTTAGCTTTGAGATGCGTACCGGGTGATCCTTTCTCCACTGCCCGTGCCGCTGGAATTCGGTTTTGGACTCCTTATTTAACACTAATTTGATGCAATCGTTGTTTAGTAGCGGACAATCAAAAGAACCCGACAGGTCGGCACATCTAATTTTTACTCCGATCGCAAAGGATAAATTTACCACACAACCTCTGAGCCTTCACACAATTGATGGAGGAAGCGCCACGTGGCAAACCGAGATGAGGATGGCGATGGGGCAAGAAGGTTTTTAGGAGGTGACGTCACCTCTGTCATTTCCGGCGGAGGCTGAGGGCGGCAGGCACGTGTGCGACGGGAGAGGCGTATGGAACAGCGACCGTCCGCTGGGCGAGAGCGGCTTGTGCGGCTTCCGGTCACGCAACCACGTCCCCCGCGCCCCGCGGAGACCGTGACGGCGTTTGCGTGTCCATGATTCCGGGGGCCCGAAACATGGAGGCACGTCAGCTCGCTCATGTGATGCTCCCGGTAGTGTCGTTGCACAGCTCCTCGTTCGTCGGGCCAAACGATGGGAGATCCAACCGGAAACAATAAATAATGGTATGGTCTCGTGTAGAAAACTCGGTCAGGAACCAAGCATGGATAACAAATGACAAATGATGGCATGTCTCGTATTAAAAGTTAGATCGGGAATGCAATGTGGGTGTTAAATTAAATTCAATTCAATTTTGATGATAATTATCGATCAATAAAAAAATAATTATTATATATTTTTTTAAAAGATAATATTGATGGAAAAGACTTCCCTATTTACTTATCATATATCTTAATTAGTTTTACCTAAGTCATGTAATACTTTTGCACGTCCATTCATAAATTTTTTATGATCCTTTAAAAATATGTAAAAAAGAAGATGGATTAGAGAAAATATTTTACTTAGGATCCATAAACAACTATTTCAGTAATAAACTTCGCAAGCTCTGAACAGTCACATGACAAAAAATCCAAGATGATTTGCTATGACTAAAAGTCTCCATAAGTGCTCACATGATATTACTATAGAACAAGACAGCGAACCAGTTATAGACACTATCCCAAAGCCCATCCAACCATGTGTACCCAAGTAACTCTAATATGCTATGCTGGCTAACACTCCGCACTATTGGAAAATCTAAGACGACATGACATGTGCAATGGAAGAATAAAAAATAAAAATCTTATATTTTCATATAAAATAGTTTTTTGTCGTCATACGAAGATTGATGTGGAAAAACCATGAAATCGAAAAATCACGTGTGTTAAGGGATGTGTGTTACCTAAGGAGATCATATATCCCTGAAAACCTATAGATCTAAGGGAGAGGATGAAGGAGGTCAATTGTCCTCCTCTCTAGCGGTGATCCACATGGTAGGAGCTATGAAGATGCTCCTCAAATCGTTGCTCAAATCTCCTCTGCACTATGCAATCAAGAAGGGGCTTCTTGTTGTCAACACGTTGCAAATAGGGGTTGTTGGCTAAGGAGGATAGGGAAAAAGGAGAATAGGATGTAGCAACTAAAAGGGGTCTAGCCTATGACCCTTTGGTTCTCTCATATTTATAGAGGCTCCCTATCAACTTAACCATAATAGATTCAATCCCATTGGGTACTAGATCTTCATCCAACTACCCAAGCTTATTAGATTAGTGGGTCTTTACTCAATTTATTGGATATCCAATAAGATATGAGCTCTAGTTGATATCTCATATCTGAACCTCTACTCGTTGCAACACCTACCATATGTGTGTGACCCTCTAGGCCCAATATTAAAATGGTTGTGAGTCATACCTGTCAGAACTTCTAGTTCAATGAATTATTATCTCCATAATAATTCACTCAACTCATCACTACGGACGTACTAGGCCACTGCGCAGTAGTCCCCAAACGATATATGTGAATTCAATCCATTGAACATATTTGTCCTCATTTATCATATATCTATAGTCTCTTATCTATCTAATATCTTAGATATTATATACCGAATATGGTGCTATCAAGCCCATACAGTTTCTATTCGAGTCTTGCCCTAATCGGATTCTCCCAAAGAACTCTTTCTCTCTCGATCCAAATGACCCTGGCTGAGAATTTGCTTGAGCAAGAATATATGGGATATTCTTCTTATAACATCGAGAGAGGATAATCCTCTATTGATACTTAATAGCCCTCACAAGGTTGCTTAACACTCCCAATGATCGGTTGTGCTAGATCTGTAACTTTTAGATATATAAGTCTGGTATCAAAAAGTAGAGTACTCATACAGGATATCCTTGGTGTCTCAGGATATTCTCAGTGTCATACACACCTACCATATGTGTATAACTCTCTAAGCCCAATATTGAGCTAGTAGTGAGTCATATTTATCAAAACTCCTTCTGGCTTATTGAAGTATTATCTCTATAATAATTCACTTGACTCATCGATTATGGACGTACTAGGCTACTACGTCATAGTCCCAAGACGATACATAGTAATCCAATCCATTAGACATGTCTATCCTCAGTTACTATGTATCTATAGTCTCTCATCCATCTAATATCCCAAAGATCGTATACCGAGCATGGTGCTATCAGGCTCATACGATTTCTACTCAAGTCTCGTTCTAATCAAACTCTCCCGGAGAACTCTCTCTCTTAATCTGAATGATCATAGCCAGGGATTTGCCTAAGCAAGAATACATAATACATGGGATATTCTTCTCATGACACCAAGAGAGGATGATCCTATATTGACACTCAATAACCCTCGTAAGGTTGATTACTACTCCTGATGACCGGTTGTACTACATCTGAAACTTCTAGGTCTATAAGCCTAGTATCAAAAAGTGGAGTACTCATACAGGATATCATTGGTGTCTCAAGTATAAGAACTAGATACACCACTGAGATGACGAAATCGTTGTTTGACAATGAGATATCATCAACCATCCAGCATTCCATGAGTTGATCAATTAGTGAACTCATTCTCCAATGAGCACTTGCACCGTACCCTTAGTATCCATATGCAAGCAACTATGAGACCAATCACCTCTATCATATAGACGAGTATACAACACATCAGTATTTTAGTTATCTCGATGTTCCTCTCAAGTAATCTATGACCGGGATTATTTAGAGTTTGTGTTTAAAGATGAATCAGTCTTATTATCATAATCTTATCACGATCCGATTCCCAATGCATAAATCAATGGACATTACAATATATGTAACAGGCTATATAAAATGAAAAAAATATCAAATAAATAATAAGCAAACAGAATGTGTATCATATCACACATGTCATTCCTCATGTGATTGGCTTGCATGACACCTATGACTAGCACGCACTACTATACGAAGCTAGAAAACTCCCAAAATGGTTGCTTATATAATTTGTTTCTAGACAGTTTTATCTTTATGCGACAACTGCATATAATTTATGTTTAGAAGCCTAAAACGACCACAAAAGCTAATTAAAATGGGGCTATCAAACCCATTATAAGCCCTCTATATGCTATGTAAAAAATGAACAAAATTAAAAGATACGGATACACATGAGCATTATATCGAACACCTTGGTTACAGCTTTGTTCGTGACATTCTCCCTCACTTATTCCTTCAACGTCCTCATTGAAGCCTTTGCTTACACTGCATCTCCTCATCTTTGTTGAATCTTCTTTTTTCTGCTCCAATTGCAATATGCCTCTTGACTCCAAGTTGCTCTCCGCTATTATTATTGAGTAATCAAACTTCGATCTACCATACTGCTTTAACTCGCCAATGACTCTGACTCTGGTGTGGTGTCAATCGAGTTATGCTGATCTTTGTTGGTTCTTACGGATCCTTCAAATGAAGGAAAAAACCTTCTTTGTTATACGCTAGTCTCTCAAACATCTTATACCCCTTGAACTAGGTGGATTCATGTTGGAGATTTAATGAGCATCGTCTCACAAACTTCGAAGTTCTTAAGATTTTTCCTTCGTAAAATTTACCCTTTGATTCCTCTTATACTTAGTTTTGCCTCCTTGTGACATCCCTATTACATTTTGATCTTTATGGGATGAACTTGGACTGTGATTTCTTTATGCGTGATCTCTGCCAACATATCATAAGGCCTTTGCCACCTCTAATTATATTCACTCTTTTGATAATCAACCTTCGTCCACCTACTCTTCGGTCACACCTAGATGAAATATAGCTCTAGTACAATTCGTCGCCTAATAGCTCCCGAAGTCCACTGACTTCTCTAAAATGTTTATATTATTATTTGGATCTTGGACCTCTACCCCCCAATATAATCTTCATTGTGTACCTGCCTCTACGTTCTCTTGCCCTATACTAAGACCTTTTGATACCAACTTTGCCTCTATAACTTGAGTTGCCTTAATTCCTCCATCAAATGCTTCGTCAAGATAAGGTGCATGTGCCTTGAAGCTCCCTTTTTGGTACTATGTAGAATGAGTTCACTCTATTAGAAGAATAAGAGACCCATGGAACAACATAATCTCGCTCTTGCCTCTACAAAAGTTCGCATCCTTAACCTTTGTCCAAGAAAAGCTTTATGCCTTGGCTCTAACATATGTCTTCTATGTTGACTCCCTTCATATAATTTGGGCACTTCACCAAGCTTTACTCAAGTTGCTTTACTTCTCGGTTTGCATTGACTTGATGGTAGCCCTTGTAACCCCTCATTCCATGAGTTAGGCCTCTATTAAATCTAATCATCATATCGAAGTGTACCTTCGTTTAGTTTTGCTTTAGGTCGCTCCCCCACTTAATCTCTCAATACATCCACTAATACATTACCTCACATGAGATTATGTGATGCCTCACTATTTGCTTGGTCCATTGAGCTTTGTAGAGTTATTATCTTGAGGTATCCCTCCTGAACATATGTGATCCATTGCACATGATTCTCCACTTGAAGAGCCAAAGCTTATCCTTCATAACTATTTGTTTCATTGGGAAACTTCTTCATATCCTTTTCTTTAAAAGTTTCAAAGACTACTATCCCCTTGGACTACTCTGCCTTATTAAACAAACTGTGCATTATTCCACCCCCATAAATATGCTTGCTAAATTGTGACTCTTCACCAATACAACCCTCATTACACTCCTCAAGGCCTAACAACATGTTGAACTTATTACATACTTTAGCCTTCTATAGACGTATCATTCCCATGCTAAAAAGAAAGCTTCAATGCTCTATGATGTTGAGTTTTAATCGTTTTGGGATGGCCAAAGATAGTTCATCATCCACATACAAGTCTTTGCATGAGTACTGAATTCTTTAAGTTAGCAATTTTCCTCTCCTCTATGAGATTTACACAACTCTTTTAGTCACTAAGCAATCTATCCCACCTTGTATGGTTTTATCATTTGACAAGCACCTCGCTTATCTTTAGCATAGTCAAGTTTGGTTACCAATATCGAGCCATAGCTCAAACTTAGTCATCCCAACTTTTATGCACTATATGTTCTTCCTAGCTCGATTGTCCTCGTAGTGCCTCTCGCGTAAAAGGTTAGCCATTTCTCTAAATGTTAATCGCAGATACCGCTCTTTTGAGCAACTTCTTTCCCTATATCTCAACGCTTGTTTCCCCTAAATGGTTATGCATGCTACTACCCTTAATGAAGCTTCGTTAGGTCTTCCACGTTTGTATGCCAAGTGTTTCTAAATGTGCTTATCTTGCTCTGATATCATCTATCATGGACTTAGCTAGTTATGCCTAAGTCATGTGGTACTCTTGTGTGTTCGCTCACAAAGAGTCAGCATTCTAGAAACCTCTTATGGTCCCTTAAGAATGTGTAAAAGAGAAAATAAGTTTAAAAAAATATTTTACTCGGGATCTACAAGTAGTTATCTAAATAAAAATTTAATAGACAATGCAAATTACAAACATAGACTTTGTAAGCTCTAAACGAAGGCGTAACAAAGGGTTCAAAGTGATGCATTATAGTTAAAAGTTATCATAAGTGCTCACATGACACTATTATGGAACAAGATAATGAACCATCCCTAGACACTATCCGAAAGGCCCATCCAATTATGTGTCACTTGGGTAGCTCTTTGGTGTTGTGTTGGTTGACACTCTGCACCACTTTATGGAGTTAAAAAACCCCCAAAATGGCTACCAGAATAATATATTTTTGGGTAGTTTTTCCTCTACATAATAATTGCACACAACTTATATTTACAAGTTTAAAATGACCATAAAAACTAACTAAAACGGGGTTGCCAAGTCTACTGCTCTATATGTTATACAAAGCATGAATAAAACTAAAATACATGAACATACATGAGCATTACATTGAACACCATAGTTATAACCTTGTCCATGATACTCTACTCTCACCTATAAATAGATAGGACGTCCTAAGGACTCAATGTGGATATATGACATTATTGAGAATTACAATCTTATTTTATCTCCCTGTTATCCCTAATCCATCTCTCATAGCAATCATGTGAAAGATAGAAAGAGAGGAAAAGATGAGTCTAACTTTTCTTGCATATCGATATTATCACAACTTTCGAATCTAATAGTGGTATACTTATAAATCAGATAAAGGCTTTCTAAATAGTATACAAAGATATACATCATATATATGATCTATCGTTATTTGATTTTAATTTTTTGATATTAAAGTTTTCCATATAATAGTAGCAAAATATAGTTTTTATGCTTACAATTGGTATTAAAACCATATTTTAAAATCAAATACTTTAGATCATAAATATATTTCAGATCTATTTTTGTATTTAGATATGTTTATTATCACCTTTCGCTTGAGGAAAGATATTATTTGGTTTTGATTTATGATATTTGAACGATCTATTTGTGTTGTTGATCTACTTTTTATCTAGTTCATCATGTCATCTACTTGTAGATGATACAAAGTTCATCATGTTTGATCGATGGATCACCATCGACAGCTTGTTGTCAACAACAATTTTGTTGAGGGTGGCAACCTTTGATTGTTGTCAACTTAATTATGGACAATGGCTGCATACACAACAAAAGCATCGTGGGGTGTGACAATCTTACGGTGCCAACTATAACTACAACAGCATCACTGCTTGCGAAGGCTGTAGTAGTGCCACTACTTGTGCCACCTGCGACAACTACAATAGTGCTGCTACCTATGATGCTTGTGGAAATTGTAGTTGCGTCACCATAACAACGCCGCTGCTTATGCCACCTACGACAATTACAATAGTGTCATTACTTGTGGCACCTGAGTAATGCCACTATAGTAGCATCGTTGTGTGGTGATTGTAATAGCATCATTGTCTATGGTGGTTGCAACAACTATAGTAGTGCTGCTGTGTGCGACGACATTTGTTGGTCATGACTGGCATCACTAAACGTTGAAGACCAACGGTTGTGCTAGGCAAAAGCATGGGCACAATCGCGTTGTAGTGGTCATGGGAGCTTATTAGGCAGCATGTGTGCATAGCTGTGCACATGGGCGGGGCGACGCCACACGAGCAATGGTTGTAAAAAGGAAGTGATAATTATATTTTGTTTTAAAAGCACATTTTTATCCCTAAAAATAAAAAAAAATTCAACATGTGCCCTGAAAATTATTTTTTCGTTTATGCCCTTTAGAAATCAAAAATTTTCACTATATATCCTAAGTAAATATTATAATTTTATACTTTAGAAATTAAAACTTTTTAAATTATGTCTTTAATTTAAAATTAATTGATTTGATTTATTTTAATCAAATATTTTGATCGGACATAGTCATGATTGTATTTTGACTACTTGATTGGATTTAGATTCAATCAATAATGTTTTGATCGAGTTTGAGAATAGTCAAACTTTGATCAATTTTTTATTTTGGTCAATATTAATTTTTGATTGGGCTAATGTTTAGTCTAATTTTAGGTATGCCCAATTAAATAGGGTTGAGTTATCTAATTTAGCATTTTATATGAAATTAAAAAATAAATTATGTAAGATATATTATAGATCTGATTAGGTTTTGATGATAATTATTAGTCAATAAAAAGTAAGTCCAATTATGGAATGATTCATTAAGAGATGACATTAATGGGAGGGACCCTCACTTATCATAGACTCTATCTATAAGTAGATAAGAACTCTTAGGAACTTAGTGTGGATACATGATATTATTGATATATTAGAAATCTTTTTTCATCTTTTTTTAGTCATATGAATCAATTATTAAGAAATTGTAGATCTTTGCATATCTTCCTTTTATTCCTAATTCATCACTCATAGCGATCCTATGAAAGATAGAAAAAAAAAAAAAGATGAGTTAGCTTTTCTTGTAGATCGATATCATCATAGCTTTTTGATCAGACAACGATATATTTACAAATAAGATAAAAAAATTTTGAATGATATATATGATCTATCATTATTTAATTTTAATTTTTTAGTATTAAAATTATTCGTATAATAATAACATATTATGATTTTTATACTTACGTAGGGATCCAACCAGTGATAACAAACGATGACATCATTTTGAGCTAAACACTCTATCAGAAATACAATGACAGATCTAACCAAGGATAACAATTTGAGCACCCAACAGAAACAAAAGAATATTCTTCATCGGTATTATTCATAAATTTCCCTATAAAAGCTTATGTGGCTCTCGGGATCGAGCAACCTCTAGACGCGATTCGAGTTCAGCATAATGCATCAGTAACAATTACAGAACCTCAACGCATCCCAAGTTAGACAAGTAAAAGATATGTACTTGAGTCCAAATGCTAAACGAAGAAATGTTAACTTGTGCTAACTTATTCACCCTATCTCTCTCTCTCTCTCTCTCTCTCTCTCTCTCTCTCTCTCTCTCAGAATGGCATCGTTATCTAGGCACCACAGACAGCTCCTCAGGATGCAACATGGTGCCTCGGCAAAATTGATTTCGCATCATGGTGTTTTGGTGAGATCAATTTCGGAGATGACTCCAAGAGGGAGAACCCCACCTCTCCTAATTTATCCCTTTTATTTCGAGCTTTATCGAGATACCCTTTGACTCGAGGGCAATTGCTGATCGATTGGTGAGATCATCTATATATATCTTGCAGCTAAAATCTCCAAGGACTTGAGCATAGGAGCAAGATAACCCGACATGGTTGGTTAGAATCCTAAATAGGCCACAATTGGATTTGATAAAGCCATGGAGCGTCGAACGAGCCTCGCCGGATCTACCCCGGCCATTACGTGTAGCCAATTAACGTCAAGATCAACATCCGCCAATTACAAACCATGTTGATTTGATAGATGATGCTGGAAAAGAATAATATATCTCCATCCAATTCCATATTCACGCCACTGTTAAGATTCCACCGAGAGAAAACGTCGCAATCCATACCAACGTATAAAATAACATCTACCCCAATAATTTTTCCATACGTCATATCGTCGTTCTCTTAGTATAATACTACAAAGAAACACTAGTGTGCACAGTCACACCAACTGAGTTCTCTCTTCGATCCCATATCCCTTTTCTTTTTGGTTTCATGTGGTTCAAATTGAGCTAGCGATCCTCCAGAAATTTGATTCCAGCTTAATTACTTGATGCTTGGCTGAAAGCATCAGCCGGTCGACTGCATCCTCTTTCTTGAGGATGGACTATCAAAATTATTGCACCACCAACCTAACCATGTGAAAGTGCATACAGCTGATTTGCATCTGAGGCCCACATGCCGGCCGGAGACAAATATAAATAAAAGAAGAAGAAGAAGAAGAAGAAGAAGAAGAAGAAGAAGAAGAAGAAGAAGAAGAAGAAGAAGAAGAAAGGATTTGATGTCTGTGGTTGAGCGCAAGCTGGCCCACTTGGATTTAGGTTCCGTGATTCCCTGGGTAGTCTTTTGTTAGGTTGAGTAGCGGGTGGTGGAGACGAAACCTCCAAAGATTCGTCATGTGTGACTCCTACATGCATTTTGTTTGTGTTGCATTCGATCGGCAAAACTCCATGCTATTTATTAGCTATCGGCACAGACACAAATATAGATGGTAGGTTCATTAGGTCGTATGACTTCACCGAGAGGATGGTTTGTTTGGTATCCTGATGGATGAAAGTGAGTGGATTGGACCAGACAAGCTTATCCAACAAACGGCAGACAGGATGAACCACAACATTCGGTTCCTCCAATTATTTACGTACTGCTTTTTCTTTTTCGTTTAGATCAGATGGGTGTGAAATGTGACAACTTGTTCTTCCAACATCCATCAGGCCTGTTGTCGATATTATTGCTCGGTGCAGTGACATTGTCATATATTCTTATCAGCTTCGACTATTCCGAAGGCTTCTGAACGACAGACTGACAGCAAAAGTCTTTAGAGAAAGAGGGAGGAGGAGGAGGACAGGGACAGTCCTTATTCTTAACCTACCTTACGATGTTTCCTCTCACGTAAGTACATCAAAAATTATGCGAGAGGAGATGTCCACGGTTCCACTCCTATAAGCAAATGGGTTGCTTTAATTCGATCTTCATCCTCAAAACTCGATGTGCCAAAATTGATGTGACCTTTTCCGAGAGTTATCACATATGCAAGAGTTAAAAAAAATATATTTGAGGATAGAAAATGCATCTACCTTATATCTCACATTAGTTGAATCAATATTTATTTATCTAAGAGTCAAATATATATATACATCTCATTTCTTATATTCCATAATGTATTCATTGAGATTTCTATATTTACGAAAGTGAAACATCTAACCCTCATTATTCCTTACATCGTTAACTCTACTAATAGAAATACACGTGTTCAATGGTAAACCTTATAGTATTTCTATCAATGTGAGAAGAAACAAGGTTAAATATTTCATTTTCATAAATATAAATCTCAATATAATTTTTGAAAGTAAAAGGATCATAATATTAAATGTAGCTAATTACAAAGAATAATATATAATTAACCTATCTTGTAACCACCTATTTAATTAGGAAATATACCCTTTAGATGTCATGCTGATACAATGTATCCAATTCAAATTTAGATTTACTGGTATATTTAAATCTAATTCAAGTCTCACCAAAAAATTAAGATTCACTGTTATCATTCAAAATCACATCATTAAAGTATGTATCGGAGCTTAAGCTTTTGAGATTTACTAATATGCAATCATACCTTTAAGACAGTAGTAGAGTAGGCCATGAGTTTGAAACTTATATGTGCCCTTCTTTTCGATGCTTAATTTGAGTTTAAATTTTATTTTTTAATATTTAATTAAAAAATATTTATATCAACTCGTTCGTTATTAGGCTTATATCAAGTATAATAATCTCTCTCATGAGAAAGAGATTAAGACATAGGTTGGATCCTTTTCTGACAGCTTAAGTTTCTGAAACTTGTGATTGTCCGATCATATTTTTAAGAACCACAATGTTTCATATGATAGAGAGAAATGCGTTAGAAGGTGAAGAGTTCATTTGGTCGGTCGGTCATTAATGCTGTAGGGTCATGAGGAATTATCCGTTTTGGGCGATGGCATATCCGTACGATTTTTATCCTTTTGGAGTATTAGTGCTCCCTTCCGTAGGGGAGCCAAGGTGCATGGCTTAGGAGTGAGTTTGCTCGGTCAAGGTGCAGGCCTCGAGCCCTCCTTCTAGTGCGATAAGGGATTATTTGGTCGGTTGGCCAGCCATTAGTGCATTGACAATCTGATAAGGAACTATTTGGTCGGTCAGTCATTGGTGCGACCCGTAAGCTTACGAGGAATTGTTTACTTTGGGTATACCCGTACGGTTTTATCCTTTTGGAACATGTAAACTCTAAAAAGTACCTTTAAGGGTAAGGGAGACCTGACGAACTTACGAGCCCTTGGTTCTCATACTCCTCAACCAATATGAGACTAACATATTAGGTTTTTTTTATTTAAAAAATATAAAAATAATTTGGATTAAATAAAATTGGCACAGAGTATTGTGCCATTATTAATTTGACAACGACAACAAATTATATCGCCACTGATAGATAGTGGAGGCCGACATTTGCAACATTTATTCCCTCCAATGGAACCATCGGGCAATTCCCACACGCAGAAAAATCCCAACACTGAGAACTCCTTCCTGATAGGCCACATCCAATCCATGGCACCTCCATAATTATTCTCCACTATGGTCTCTCGACCTACTTGGATTCGTCGTTGAAGATTCCAATTGGATTCCACGGAAGATTCCAATTTCACGCACCCCGCGATTCTTCTATGAAGTCAAGAAAATATCTATCTCAAGTATTACAAGAAGAAGATTTTGAAAATTACTTCTATATATTTATAAATAAAACATCGATCGTTGTGCTATGTATTGTACATCTTAATTGGGACATGTGATTTCTGATCAGATTTATCTATATCGCCTGCATAATTGTTTGAAATAAAGGCTATATTAAACTATAAATCTTCCCACATATCACAAAACTCAAACAACAAACATTGTTTGGATGAATTCCAACTTCTTAATTACCGAAGTAGAAGGCTTGTGGGTGAAAATTTCAACTTTATGTAAGACCAAATGGCCAAGTTTGCGGTCAAACACTTATATCCATAAATAATTTTAATAAAATAATAATAAAGAAATAAATAGAAAAGTTAATGTAAGATTTACATAGTTCGACTTTCCTTACCTATATATAAAACATGATTGTTCATCGTATATATATCGAACGGTATACTGCTCGATACACAGTACCGTATCGTATCGAGAGAATATCGAAACTTCAATATGGTACGATCTTTCAATCCTTGATCTATAGATTAATTAAACTCTAATTTTTAAGATTTTTTTTAGTTCACATATAAGTCTCTCCATACTTCAATTTTGTTAGGATCGCACTTAAAATTATAGCCATTATTGTAACTTGATAGCATCAAAATGATGAATTTGTCCCTTTCAATAACTTAATAAACGATTAATTGGAGAGAAAATTTCAAAAATTAAAAATATAAACATTAAAATTTGAAAATACGCGGTCACAAATTCAATAAAATTGAAATAATTGATTCTAGAACTCAAATTGTCCATTTTAGATCAAGGTCAAGGCATAATTGATTCTAGAACTCAAATTATCCATTTTAGATCAAGGTCAAGGCTGAGCAACTACACCAAGCTTTGAATTGTAAGACTCCAAAAGAGAGTCCATATATAAATTAGCTCAATAAACATATGAGAAGGACATCACCCCCCGCAAGGAAGGAGAGCACCCCTATTTTTTTCTTTGATCGTCATATATTAAGCTAAAAGTTTGCATGCCTCACCTGTCAAATATCTACCAGTGCATCGTGGCTAGGGTTTGCAATGGCTGGTGGAGCTTCGAAGTATAAATCAAGCGTGACTCTACAAGTGGATTCCTAATGCCAAATCCAATTGTGTGTGTCATGAGCTTTCAGCGGTAAACAAAGATGGAATGTCTCGTTCATTATTACGTAAAGCTTCCCATGCCTCCTTTAAGCTTTCTCACACAACTAGTCATCGTCATCGTGGGTGAAGCAGAAGGCAATTCAGCTCTTGAAGGTGTGGTCAATCATTCTAAAGTTGTTCTTTCCGTCCCATGTCACGTAGGATAGATACATTTTTGGACTAAGTCATCATCAATCTTTTAGAATTGTACATACACAATCACCATTAGAGGTGCCGTATAAAACTGAGGTCTGACGTGCTCTTCCGAAGAGAGGATGAATTATGGGAGTGATTCACTTCAACTATTATTGACTAGGCATAGGACATTAGAATATTCAACTCAACTATGCATAGGACATTAGAATATCCAACTCAACTATGAAGAGATTTTAAGGGATGTCAGTCGGACTTCTACAAGTATTAGTAGAGTTTTCCTACAGTCGGAATTAGTTTCTAGTGTTTGGAATCACATAAACAGTGTTTTTTATGATTTTTTAATCAAATGAGCAAACTTCTTTTGGCACAAGTTGAATGACCATTAAGGTGCCAAGTAGATGCACACCATTGAATCCATCGAAAGGACGTCACCCCCTCGACAAAGGAGAAACAAAGCCATCCTTTTTCTTTGATCATCATCTCAGATATCTACCTATATGCATTGTGGCCAGGGTTTGCAACGGTTGGTGGAGCTTCAAAGTATGATGAATCAAGTGCTTCTTTAGATGTGGGATCCAAATGCCAAATCCAATTGTGTCATGAGCTAGTCATTATTAAATAAAGCTTCTCATGCCTCCTTTTAACTTTCTCACACAATTTGGAAGTCATTTGAGGGTGACGCGAAATGCAATTTAGTGCTTGATGGTGGAGCTAATCATTCTAAAGTTGCTCTTTCCGTCCGTCCATCTCAGGTAGGGTGCATATCTACACCTAGCTATCACTCTCCTAGACTTGTGCAATCAATGGTTATTATGATGTACAACAAAGAAAAACCCATGACTGGTTTTCTCACACTTAGAACTAGTTTCTAGTGTTTGGAACCATGACATAAACCCTAATTTTAAGGTCCCTAAAATCGAATCGGATGATCAATTTGATCGATCGGACCGATGACCACTTTGATCAAAAATGCCAATTGTCTCTAGTCAATAACCCTACAAACTAAAAATGAAGGACAAAGAAAAAGATTAAATAAGAGAATAGTCTATTCTCATTCAATAATTGCATAAATTTTTTCACTATTTTCTCTCCCTATGGGCACACCCATAAGAACGTTGATGAAGATTTATAGTATCAAAATAATATTTTTTTAAACCCAAGACATTGGTTATTTAATAAATTTTATACCTAAAACATAACTCTGGTAAGAACATATTAAACACATTTATTAAAAATTAAGGATTCAAAACATCATCTAATAAAAGAAAATTTTGATAGCATATCAAACTATATAGCCTTTGAATAAAACTTGAATTTCATTGCTCATTCAAAGATCTTCCTCCCTAATTTATAAGAAAAAGAATGCATAATATCTGACAATGCATCTGAATTTGGTATTAACTGAGGTAATAATCATCAGGTACAAGCATCTCAACATAATAAAAATCAAGAAGAAATAAGATTAGCTGATTACTCTAATTTTTTATTTAAATTATATATATATATATATATATATGTATGTATGTATGTATGTATGTATGTATGTATGTATGTATGTATGTATGTATGTATGTATGTATGTATGTATGGATACACGTAATTGTTTGTGAGAAAATATTTCAATTTGGTGTCAATAATTCCATTTTACATCTTGAACTAAGATTCATCTTTGTGATTAAGATCTACTAGACGAGAAAAATAAGAAAAATAAATTTCCACAACATTGACCAAAATGTTTTGTACTAATCTTTTCTTTTTTTGGTTTGACAAATTTGCGTATAAAGCATATTTCATTTAATTTTCACTTTTCTTTTTCTTGTAATGCAACTTCACAACACTGGCATCCAAAAGTTCATGCCATCTCTGCTGAACATTATGATGGTTTTGATGGATCAACTTCATATCATCCGGAAATATATTGTAATTTTTTGATATGAACATCAGATATGATGTAATTATGCAACTACATGCGAAGATGCAGTCTTATATGGCGACTAATTGAGACTTATCAAGCCCAATATTACATGAATTGGGCCTATTCTCGGCCCAATATATTTTGTAGGAAGCTCTCACCACATGATTTAATTAGCTGACACGCGTTCGCCCTCCCCCCAAATCAATCGCTCTCTGAAACCCTACCCTTGCCCATCTCGCTCTCATCCTCCTGCTCGCATGGCTGCCACCGTGGTCGAATCGATGGCGATTTCTCGCCTGGCCCCGTCAGCCTCCGCGCCGAGGGCGGCAGCCGTGTCCCCGGCTTCCTCTCCCCTCGGTCGCTGCGACACGAGGCTTCTCCCTGGCTTCGATGGCCTGAGGATGTCCTCGCGTGTTCGCCCGATTTCGCCCGCGAAGCGGCTGGCAGGCAGCTTGATGGCGGTCCGCCGCGGCGCCGTGGTTTGTGAGGCCTCGGAGGCGACCATCCAGCGTATGGTTTTCTTACCTCCCTAAGTTCTGTTGCCTTGAACGATTAATGTTTGTAGTGTCCCTCGGTGTAGTGGTTAAATTAGAGTGATTGTTTGTGGTTGTGAGCAACTTTTGGAGAACGAATGTGGTTTTCTGGCATTAATCGCTGGCTTGTCTGGTTAGGAAAAGTTGAAACTATGATAATGAAGAACTTCTTTTGCTTTGTTTTTAGAGAGATATTATGCTCTCTGTTGTGGCATCATGGAGTCAAAGTTTTTCGAAATTCCATCTTACCACTATAATGGTCTTCATGGTGGCAACTCGCTCTATTCATATGCCTGGGCATCATCTCTGTCCCTCTCTGAGCATCTAACTCAATTTCTCATCTATAAGAAGATTCCTCTTGGCATCTTGATTTTGTGAATTTAGATATTATAGAAATTATTATTCTTTATCAAAGCAGCATTTCTAAATGACGACAATTCAAAATTTGACCTTTAGTGAAATTTAATACTAGGATTCACGTAAAGGAGAAAACGAAAGACTTTTTAACGCAAGCTGATACAATTGAATCGTCCATTAACAGTAATATTTTTGTTTGAACACTTTACTGACCTTGACCTAAGGTGCAAGACATAGTTCATTATGTAACACTTTTCAACCTTGAACTGAGGCCTAAGAACCAGCAGTCTGCTGTCCAGGAAGAAAGCAATTTCATTGTATTATAAAACTCAAAAAATCCTTTGTTATAAAAACCATCAGCTGTCTTGTTTTCATGCTTCTGACGATTTCCATTTCTCTTCCGATCACTATTGTCTTATCTTTTACTAAATTATCCTCTGGAGCGTATAGAAAAAAATTGAGAAGTAGAAATGTAAAGATATTCATTATCTCAATGTATTGACAAACAATTTGAGATAACTATTGATTGTTGCCGGACTGGCATCTGCCAGTCTAAGGTTGTCTACCAATGGGAAAGTTTTGAACCTATAAAAGGCACCTTCTTGAGTTGGAGTTTTAAATGATGCATGATATTATAATGTTGTACTTTTACATTATTGGTATATAGAATTCATACTTGCATTTGATGTTACTGCACTTTTTTTAGAACATCTTATTCATAACTAGTTCATAATGATATTTATCTAGGTGCATCCTTTTTGCTTCATGTGCGTCCTTCAGCTGAGTGCATGAAGTTCTTTACACATTTCTTGCCTGTGAACAAGGCATAACCGTATTTTGAGTTCCACTAAAGCCACTGACCGCCTGAACCAAAGTGTAATCATCGTTACAAGACATCTCCAGATTCTAGACTTGGAATTATATGAGATTTTGGGAATCAGGAAGTTAGATGTATCCATCCTTAGTTTTCCTTACCGGCATCACAACTCTGTTGGATTGAAAGTCTAACCTGAAAGTTTGGAGAATAAGTTCCTCAATTCCTACTTAATTCGTATTGGATTGTAATTTGCTAACCTTGACCAACCTAATCTTAGTTAGAGCTAAGTTCGTCGTAAAGATGGAGCGGGTTGGGTTGGTTTGAATCAGGTACTTAGTTCATATTATCACCAAGTACTTGTGGTTAAAAGTTTAAAACTGATGCTGCAAACAATATATATTGTGTGTACTATGTATTCATGCATTGGGTTTCATTGGGGTAAAGTTAAGTTAATCTACGTTTGGCATTTGTTATGGTTGGACTTGGATTGGATTTTACACCAAATTCAATCAAACCCAAGTGGAAGCAAGGTTTAGATTTTCCAACCCTGACCCACCGTTCCTTTTTTTAATATTAAAAAAAGACCCTATTCAACCTGGCTCAATGATCTGATTGGGCCTGATGCTTTCAGCTTGTGCTAAAAGCCAAATAGCAACCTGTAATTTACTGTATGTCTAAGACACAAGGCTTTGCATCGGTAAGTTTGATTTTATTTCATCTTGCTGTGGAGTAGACACTTTGTAATAGTTATTGTTGTAACATATTTGTGAAATTTTTTATGAATTCAAGCTTAAGTGGCTCTGATATATCTTTAACTCAATTACGTTCGGTTGGCTTTTTAATTGATTTTTTTTTTCTTTGTTTAACCACTTTTATCACCCTACCACAGTTCCTGAAGTGTCTAAGATGACTTGGCAGTCTCTTGTATTGGGGTCTGAGGCGCCAGTGCTTGTAGATTTTTGGGCTCCATGGTGTGGTCCTTGTCGTATGATTGAGCCAACCATTGTCAAGCTGGCAAAGGCTTATAAAGGAAAGCTCAAGTGTTACAAGCTCAACACAGACAACAACCCCGATATAGCTACACAGTATGGTATTCGAAGCATCCCCACTGTGATGATATTCAGAAATGGCGAAAAGAAAGATGCTGTGATTGGGGCTGTGCCAGAGACTACCCTTGTTTCGACAATCGAGAAGTTTGTAGTGAGATAGACACATTTGTGTTCTGGGTACTGGACTCCTGGAATTCAAAAGGCTATCTATGTGAGTCTGGGCAATGTTCTTGTAATAATACCGTGTACATGGTGAACGATTTGCTCTAGCTGGATATCCTTCAATCTGCTACACTCCTAAGTGGAATTTGAAGAATAAAAGTGTTGCTTGGAATCAAACGAACTGCTGATTATGCACAATCCTATTCCCACATGAACCGTGGATGTAAAATTTTCATCCCTAATGCAAGAACATATCATGGAGATCTTTGGCTCCTATGAGGTAGGTCTCTGGACCTGGTGGTGCTGGGTAACTTACAATGAGTCAAGGCATACATAAATCTGCCATCAGTTTCTAAGTTTGTCCCTTCAAAATTTATGTAGGATATTCTGCTAGCGCTGTGCTGAATGGAATTGGCTAATGCCCGGAATGGATGCTAGAATGGCAATGGCTCGGGTGCTCAAGAACCTCATCCTAATCTAAAGTCAAAGCAGGTACGTTACCTAATTTCCTATTTGAATCCTCCTGTATTCGATTGAAGGATGTTTGACTACTGTTCAAGTAGGTTGGATTGTATCTATTATTTCCTTCGCTCACATTATCAGTGATATTTTCTTACAGCTGTTCAAACACTGTCGGAAACCTAACCTAACCCCATCTATTTCTTTTGATCGAGTATCCGAACACTGTCTATCGCCTCGAAAACATTTTTTTTTATAGCTGATGGGTAATTTTTATTGGTGCAAGATGATAAAGATTATATATTATACTGTCCTTGTGAATTGACTGCGGCTGGTGGTGCCTTTTCTGAGGGCTGCTTTGGGGTTCTCCACCAAACGATATATTGTCGGCCATACGGGGATTTGAGTTTTGAGATCTGTGTCAGTTCAGGCGGGGCATGTTTATTTATTCCCGGATTATTTGACTTCACAACGTGTTTCCACCTGTTCCCTCCGTGCATCCATCGAATCCTTATAATCCAGCAAACAAGTAAAGATTAGGGCTATTTACCGAAAGCTCCCAGTAATATGGACTTTCATCGAATGGGCCTTCATATTTTTTTATTTTTATCATGGATATTTTTATATATATAAATATTCTAAATATATCATAAAACTAAAAAAATCGAGTTATTCTAATAAATTATATTAATTTTTATATAAAACTATCCTAAATTATCTAAAAAAATCATTATACTCGGGTTATACTTATTCATAAGATATATTTAAAAATATATTAATTTTTATTCTTATGAATTAGAAACATATCCTAGTAGTTTTAGAAAAGTTTGGATTGATTTAGTGAAAATTAATTTGAGTTATACTTGTTCACATATTCAATAAAAATAATTTCTTAATTATCACCTCAGGCAATGGTATCGTCTAAACTTGTAGTGGGACTACTTAGGGCTAATACTCTATTTAAAAATTTTAATTATCATAAATTATTTTTTAAAAAAAAGTGATACTAAATATATTATAATAATGCTAGTAGTTCTAAAAAAAATTGGATTGGTTTGTTAGGAATTAACTTGAGTTACACTTGATCATAGATTCAATGCAACAATATCCTATTTAAAAATTTTTAATCATGCTAAGTTTATAAAAAAATAAGAAAAATGATACTATATACCTTAAAATCATGTAATAATAGTTCTAGAGAAGTTAGATTGATTTAATAAAAATTAACTCGAATTATACTTGGTTATACTCGATCACAAATTCAATATAAAATACCCTATTTCAAAAATTAATCATCCTAAATTCATACAAAAATAGAAAAAATAATACTAAACATATTAGCATCTCACACTAGTAGTTTTGGAAAGTTCGGATAGATCTGATAAAAATTCATTGAGTTACACTCGATCATAGATTTTACCCAAAAAATATCATATTTTAAAACTTAGTCATCCTATATTCATAAAAAAAAAATGAAACTAAACATATTAGTCATCTCACACTAGTAGTTCTAGAGAAGTGTGGATAGGTTTAACCCAAAAATACTCTATTTAAAATTTTATCACCCTAAAACCATAAGAAATTAGAAAAAAATGATACTAAATATCTTAGAATCATGTGTCAATAATTCTAGAAAAGTTTGGATTAGTTTAAAGCAAGGTATGCAATATCGTACCATACCGGTGTTTCGAGGTTGGCTCGGTACAGTATGGTATCGTGTACCGAGCGGTACACCAGGGCGTACCGAGCAGTACACTAGGACATACCTAGCGGTACACCTAATTTTAAATATTTCTTTCTCTCTACTGTAGTACTATAGCACTGCTACAGTGTAGCACTGTAGCACTAACATATCGGTACGTACCGCTCGTATTGGGCGGTACCATTTGAAATTGCATACCATGGTTTAAAGAAAATATCTTGGTTATACTCGAGTTACACTCGGCACTACACTCGGGTTACACTCGTTCACATATTTAACAAAAAATACGTATTTTCTAAATTAATTATCATAAATTCGAAAAGTGATACTAGTAAACATCATGACCACATAAAATTTACAAAATACATATTCAATTTTCACAAAATATTAATCATAGTACTAACTAATATTAATCTCATTGTAAAATAATAGTATTAAGAATATATTACCAAATACAACATTTCAATGTTCAAATGTTTCAACACAAAGTAAAATATTTCATCATACTCAAATCTCTTAGTGACTAGATACACAATAACAATCGTCCAAAATAATATTTGCGATATGCCAAACTAATACTTCTCTCATCTCTGTCGTCGTCTCGTCCACTATCCCTTATCCCTACCTCATTCCCTATCTAGATAGTATAAGGGCATAGATGGAGAATCCTCATACGGTGTGAGAAACTTATAAGTTCTATGTATCTTCCCAATTAATTTATTTAATTTTTTTTAAAAATAGAATTACTATCAAACCTAATTAATAATACTAATATATATATATATAATTATCATAATTCAAGGGAGAAATAAGGGAAAGATGGGGGAGAAACAGGGAAAGGAACGAGGGGAGGGGGTGAGCTACAACAATCAACTAGGTGGGGCTATGGGGTGGATGGGAGCGACTACGATGAGGAGAGAGAGAGCTATTCATCATTATTAAGAAATAGGGAGTGTGTAATAGGAAGAGGAGAAGAAAGAAATAAGAATAATAAGGAATCATCATTATTATTTACTATTCATCATTTGATGTCATCAATCGTTAGAGGAATCATTATTTGCAAATAGTGAGAAGACCAATAAAAATAAAGTCAAACAATCACTACGATGCCACTTATGATTAAAGATTCACTGTGTGTAACAACTCATGGGGTCATGAGGAGAAGTTGTTATTGTTGAATGAAGAGATGTTTCACTCAATTGAATCAAATTATTCTTAATTGAATCATAATCATTTTAATAAAGGTTCACCTAATCTAATTTGAATAATGAAAACTTGATCGTCTAGTGTTTGGGTCCAATATCTCACCTCACATATTAACAAGTCGAGTATAGATACAAAGTAAGGGGTGTTCTATTCGTTCTCATTTCTTATTTGCACGAATAATATAAAATGTCTCCCATTCTTATCTATTCCCCATTCGCGCCCGGTTAGGTGTGAGTCTTCACGGGTATAATTGACATCCCTAAACGATATACCCCTTTTGGATAAATTTTATTTCTTTATCCATCAATATACGATCCATATATTCTATATATTACAACAATCATTATAATTTATCGATATCAATTAATCAAACACTTAGGAACCATCTTGACAAATGATATCAAAACCATTATAGGGAAATTTGAAGACTAATCTTGAGCTATTTGTTAAGAAGGAAGTAACAACAATTTTTGTCGCTCAATTCATTTTCGCTATCTTTTCCTTTTTTTATTTTTATTCCGATTCAAGGTTTTTAATCTTGACAAATATAGATCTGATCAGGTTTAGTAGTCTGCACCGTTTTCTATTTTCATTTAAGGCGGCTATCTGACGAGGGAGACTTAATTATCTTGTTTGACCCACCGTAGTTTTCGATTCTTAATGGGAGGATGAGCAAAACAGGGATTAGTCCTGTCCACAGATTCGGTGGTTGTGCCCTCCGCTTCCGGTGGGTGGCGAGCACTGCAGACTTCGATGAGCTGCTTCTGGCGTTCGCGTCTCCCGAGGAGTTGGCCGGTCGACGCCTCACATGGCCCCATCCGCTGCAGCCGCGAGCGGGATAGGAGAGGAGAGAAAAGCCCTCCCGAGAGGGTCCGCCCATTGGGTCGAAGAAGGCTTGCTTTCCTCCAACGGCAGTGCGCCTTCGCCCTGCAAAAGCTTGGACTAAACGTCAGCGAAAAAGGTGGGAAAGGACGTTTGTGAATGGCCATCACTGAGAAGGTTGACAGAGATGGCAACGTGGTTTCACTCAATAAGAATGGCGATGGTTGGAGCGACGTAACATCAACGCTCGGCTACTTGGTTGGGGCTTATAAATCAGCTCGGTGACGTCCTATCAATTCATTCGGTGTGATGCATACATACCGTCCGACCCCCCCGAGAGCCGCTCATCGCTGCATCATGTGTTTATGCGTACCGCCAAGATTAATAGTGTCGCTCGTTGCGGCATCATGCGTTCATACATTGTGGTTGCATCACAGATTAATATTGTGCACGTCGACGACGCCACAACAGAAGACACGAGTATTGGAACAACTATTGGTTGCTAAATACAATTTAAATACTCTCAATTTAATTAAAAATATGACTTTTTTGTTTGTCTGTTTTGCTATTATTCTTAGATGAAAATGAATAAAAATAAATTATATTTCAAATGAATATTGGTAAAGACAAGTATTTTAATCAAATTTAGACATCTTTATGTATATGGGTCAATAACAATTATGCTAATGAAATTTAGACAAGTTTGGGTAAGTTGGTAGGTAGACAGTGAAAAGAGAATTAGATATTATTTTAAAAAGAAGATCAAAATTTAAGGAAAAAAAAGGTTAAAATAACAACACCATGCAATAAAAAAAAAAAAACAAGTAAATCGTTCTTTTTCTTAATTTTGATTTATCTTCTCCTCCGTTTCCCTCCTCCTCCTCCTCCTCCTCCTCCTATATAGATGGCATCGCTGTCCAAAGGATACGGCGTGGACGAACGACTCGGCCTCGGTCCGTCGTATATATCCATCTCATAATTAGTCTGGTTCGGAGCAAATCCATTCGAACGAAAGAGAAGAGACGCCTTCCCCAACGGCCCCCATCGCCTTCTCCGCCTCCAGAATGCGGAGGAAGCGATCCCAATCGGTACGTCGTCCCAAAGGCTTTGCCACAAATCTTTCTTTTCTCGTCTCTCTTGTTTCGTGGTGGATGGATCGAGCACAGATGACTTGTTGATCGACAACCCGAATGACGAACGTTTGCCATTCCCGTCGTGTCTTTCGCAATGTGTGCTTCTTTCCCCCCTTTTCTTCTTTGATTTCAGATCGTTCTCGTGCGACGAGACGAAGGGTTCGTTCCCGATTTCTTTCTTTGCTTCTAGTGATCTTCTCTCCGATTAGATTCTCTTTTTTTGATGTGAAGGATTCATCGACTGCGTTCTTGAAGTGGAATGCATTTGGATGAGCATCATTTGTTTGTCTTGTGGATAGAATTTAACAAGCTAAAGATATAAAAAAATGAATACATTAATCAGGTCAAACATCAATTCGATTTTGATTAGGGGAATGATGCTAAAAATATGACCCACTCCTATTTGGATAACAGTAGGTTATTCGTTAATTTATTTGGGCTAGATTTGAATGGTTCATCCAATTCTTAGTTAATAAAAATATTATTATTATTATATAAAGTAGCATAAATATGAAAAAAAAATAACTGCTAAAAGCTTGGCTTTAATAATTTACAAGATGGTAACTTAGGTCGATTCCTCTTCTAATTTATGATGAAAATTTAAGTCAATAATTATCACAAATCTGTCAAAAAAGAATTTTTAATCATTTTTAAGATGGAGCTAATCCTGTTCAAGTGGTTAGCACTAATAATTTATAGAAAAAGACTGATCGATCCATTGGATCTGATTCAACTCGTTCTTATAATATATGAGATTTAATGTTCACATTGGACTGCCTGATGGTTGGATTTCCTTGGGATTGGACGGTCAAATCTGGTTCTTATAAATAAGTATGCTATTTACAATGATTTCTCGTATCATTTACGATTGTGTCAGTAGTTGCAACCTAAGGCTTGTTATTGTTGTTAGGTAGGCTATTCTGTGAACTGCATAATCGAGTGACTGATACTTTATTTTAGGAACAGAGACAAAAAGATGTACAGTTGTGTTGTATTTGTAGCCCAAGCTGTAGAGTTACCCACTAGTTTATATGAAAACAAATAGAAATGACACGTTAGAATTCATAAATAGTTTTCGAGATCCATAGTAGCTCAATCAAAATCTTTTTATGGTTATTTTCTTTTCTGATAACTTAAGTTTCTGAAATTTATGATAAACTAATCGAAATCTATGATTGAGAATATTTTTATTTATAAGATGATTTTTACTGAAATATGTATCTTTTTAATTCATTGACGTTGTTTTCCAAGCTTCACTGAGTTGAACTGCTGAGTTATAACATGTACCATGGCAAATGATTCAAAGTTACTTGGTAATTTTGGAAGTAGATATTAGATTAATATTGTATTAAGAAAAAGGCACAAGTAGGTTTTTGTAAACGCGGTCATGTGGCTTTTCTTCACAGTTACTTGGTAACTTTTACAAGTAGATATTAGATAAATAATTTCTTAACAAAAGGTTAGGTTTTCTTAATTGAAGTTTTGTGCCTTTTGTTGAATTAAATGTCTGACCAAAAGAGTCATGAAAAGTCAGAACCAGATCCGAGTAAAGGACTTGTAACATTCTTTTGAAGTCTCTTGTCTTTTTCTTGTGCCTCCAGAATCCATAGGTAAAAACTGATGTCTACTCACTCCCTGTTTTGCTCCAGAATAACTATCTTGAAGGGTTTGCTCTTTTTCTTGCAGTCATTTATAATTGACTTTGCCTTCTGAACTTGTATGTATTATTAAGCTTTTCTTTCTCTCCTATCCCTACCTTTAGGTTATATTTAAAATCTCCCAATAAAATAGCCATGCTAACCAAGTAACAGCGGACAAAGGATGAAAATATGACATTTAGAACCAAAAGAAGAAGAAGAAGAAGAGTTCATTAGATCTTTTAGGTGTAATGCGTTAAGACCTTCCAGCTAAAATCAATAAAGCTCCATTCATATTGAATTGCCGAGACTGAAGACTCTTGGGAAGATGAAGTCTGTACAAATGACGTAGCGATGACTGTGGGGGACTGTGACAAATGACTTTGTGATTGTGTGCTTTCCGGTCAATTGATGCTTCCCTTTTTGTCCGTTTGTTAGCAACACTTTCTCATCTCGCTGCAGCATTTCCTTTTATTTTCCTCTGCAACGTCTTGACAAGCACATCAATTATCTCAACAACTCACTCTCTAGGATAATGACTTGTGAGCGTTTGCTTTGTTATCCATACACTTTCTCATGAGGCTTCTGATAAGTAAGGTGGGTATGGCTCTTCATATTATTGATCTTGATTGGTTATTGGTGAGTTTACATAGTTAACATTACATCGAGACTGATATCATGAGATATGTGTTTGTGATACAAAAGAAGAAGTGTGTATCTTCTAATAGAAATATGAGTCCATCTATGTATATAAATATATATATATATATATATGAAAAATATATAAAAATGGCAATTGGGTTGCCATTTGGTCCATCATATTATTTGTGTGTTTGACCTCCTACCTTCCTGCTTTGTCTTCACTAAGTGAACGGTAGGTGCGGCAGCTGATGCTCATGCTTAACAACTGACTCCGACTCCATCATGGAGGACCACATCCAGTGGCGTCCCTTTCAGAAGGTTGTACCTAAGGATCATGATGCACACTTCTCATGAATTAAAAACAACAACAAATACTTTTTATATGGACGTACATGTCTATCCATCCTTATCTATTCATAAATCTAGATAATAAAACAATTGATTCTTTCTTGGATGTTTACCTTTCAGCCCTGCGTTCTTCTCATGCTTAGATAAAGGAAGCAGGAGTTCCTCTAGTTTTCTGTGCACTAGACAAGCCTTCGGCCGTGGTCTTCCCCAGAGGAGAGCTTGTTTTGTTTGGGCTGCCTTGTTCGCTCTTCTGTCCGCCGGGCTGAAGCGACATGGACGCCCACGGGGTAGCCGAAGCGCCACTCCCGACGGCGGAACGCCGTTGCAGTGACGAGCCTCGGAACAAGTGCGAGACGGACGCGGGCGCGCAGGCCTCCGCCAGCGCGTGCTTCGACTGCAACATATGCCTGGACTTCGCGGTGGAGCCGGTCGTCACTCACTGCGGCCACCTCTACTGCTGGCCATGCATCTACAGGTGGCTGCAGCAGGCGGACGGCGCCGCCCCGCAGCACTGCCCCGTCTGCAAGGCCGCCCTCCATCATGACGCCCTGGTGCCGCTCTACGGCGGCGGCCGCCACGGCGCCAAGAAGCCCCGCTCGGACCTCGAATTACCGCGCCGCCCGCCGCCGGCCCACCCCCCGTCGCCCGGAGCGAACGAGGAACAACAGTACCCGGAGACCCGACCGTATTCTCGCCATCACCACCAGCACCCTAATCACGGGTGGGAGTACACGTCGGGGGCGACGAGGGTGATCCACTCTACGGCGGGCGGGCTGCTGGGGGGTTTGGTGATGGCGGTGCTCCCGTGGGTGTTCCGGAATCAAGAGCGGTCAGGCATTTACTACTCGAGTCCTTACCACATGGTCGGCGACGTCGGCAGCAGCAGGCTCAGAAGGCAGGAGATGGAGCTGAAACGGTCACTCCATCAGATCTGGCTCTTCCTTGTCTGCTGTGCCGTTGTGTGCCTGCTCTTATTCTGAGAACTCTTGTGCACGTCAAATTTTGGTGAGGGGGACTTCATCTGATGTCTACAATTTTTGGGAATAGGAGCGGAAAATATTTACAATGTGAGTGCAAGAAGCTGAATTTGAATTAATCTAATGGATAAAAATAGAAGATCATGCTTATATTTATGTTAAAGGACTTATCATATTTAGATAGATTTTTATTATTAAAAGGATTCTTATTAAAAGGATCACGCAAGATGATGAATGACTCAAATCATTCTATTTCTCAATCGCACCTACAGAACCAATGATGAAAATATTGAAAAAAGTTTACAATTGTGTGATGTTCTACACAATTGTGTGATGTTCACCATCAAACTCAGCACAAGATTTATCAATTGTGTGATGTTCACCATCAAAATATCTCAACAGAGGCATTAAGTTTGAAGGCTTGAACATCCAGTTTTCATAAAACTCATCATCAACCAAACTTGGGGCATATGCGATTTTGGTCAAAATCCAAATATTTTGATTAAAAAAGAAATCTCAGGATATCCTTCAATTGGGGGTGACGGATACCACTGAATTGCCAACATGACAAAGCCAAAAACTTGGTAAGAAGACTCGATCCAAATAAGAACTTGCTAAGAATGATCTATAATTATTATTATTTGGATAAGCAAAACAAAACTAATTTTCTTTTTATTTTGATGGGAAGCCTAGAGCTTCTATAATAATACCAAATATATCTCAATCAAAATATGTTTCCAAGTAGTCCATGGACTACTTACTAAAAGGCTCTTAATGAGAGTAATAAAGGTGATTGCAGTAATAAGTGTCTCGTCAATCTTCTTGTGTTCTTGAGCTAAAATTTATGTGTTTTTTCATTAAAATTTATTATGTATTGAGCATAAGTGTTATACCTTGTTGTAATATTTCAAACATCTAATACGTCAATGACTTATCTAGTAGAGCTCATAGACTTCAATAAATTCATTCGACTCTATGAAAATTTTATCCTCAAGTCTCACACATTCAAAACTGGCCTGATTTCTAACCCATCCAATAGATCTAAGTAATAATCATTTGGCTCAAGCTTTTTAGTACCTTAACATGGTCTAAAATTTCTTTACTTAAGTTTGTTGTGTGTTCCAGAAGAAAATCTTTACTTAACTTATCATTTTCAAACTCTTTATACCTCCTATGCACATCTTTCTTTAACTTGTTAGAGCTGAAAAATGTCTCAGTAGTTCACAACTTAATTATGAATGATATTAGTATGGGTAGCAAATTCCTCCGTATCCATGCTAACACATGATTGATTTGTAAGTGAAACTAGGTTCAAAACTTGATTAAGATTTCTGCCATAAGCCACCTCAAATGGATCCTTCATTGTTGATCTGTTAAGAAAGTTATTATGGACAAATTCAGCTTTAGAAAAAATGAACTCTTGATCTTTTGGGATTGTCACTAATCAAGATTGTTAATAAATTCCCAAGGGAGCAATTTACCACCTTGATTTAGCCACCTATTTGGGGATGAAAAGTACCAGAAAACTACCGTTAGTATCAAAAGCTTTCAAAGTATCTTTCAAAAGTGACTCAAAAATCTCACATCACAATCCGAAGTGTTGGTGAACTAATGCATCGTGGTTGGTGAGTCGGCACGGCCTGGTCCACAGATCGATATCGGGAGCTTACGATTGATCATATCCGTAGGTTAGGATGCTGATGTCGTCTGAGGGAAAGCAGCTCTCAGTCGGGAATCTGGCGTCACCTTCGGGGAGGGCGTCTCTTGGTCGAGGCGGTCGCACTTTCGGGGGCGGTCACGCTCCTGCACAAAAGGCCCTCGTCGAGGGGTTCTCGACTTTGGCCCCTCGACGATTAAGTTTGTGGTTTGTCTCTCTTTTTTTTTTCCTCCCCCTGGCTAGGTGCCAGTCAGGGGCTTTTATACTACTATGCGAGAATTGATCGTATGCGGGTTTGGCGCAAAGGCCAATCCCCGAGAGGCAAGGTGGTACCTTCATGCGGTTGCCGTCACGGAATGCATGGAACAGCGCCTTATGGCGCCTTCCCGGAATGCATGGAACAGTGCCATATGACGTCGTCCCGGAATGCATGGAACAACGTCATACGACGCCATCTTGAGGTTTCCGGGACGAGATGTGTCGATGGGTGCCTTGGTACTAGTATTGGCTTGGTGCGTGGAAGTGCTCATCATGCTGACTTGGCAGGGGCGTGGTGCGGCGTCGGTTATGAAGTAGCTAGGGCCCAAAAACTGTATCACTTCTCCCCCCCCATCAAGGCGTGCCACGGGGTCCTTGCAAGAGGGCGAGAGGCGTGCCTGACTCGTAGGAGTGCGGCATGAGGATTGATTGCTCGTGAGGGGTAGTCGGGCTAGTTTGTCATGGGCCACGCTTCGTGCCTTAGGGAGGGTTGAAACTGTTGGCCGAGCGATTGAACTCGGGTAGGGTTGGATCGGCGAGTCGCTGGTCGGGAAACCGAGCTGCGTGACTCAGGCAAAAACTGAACCTATTGGCCGAGCAACTGAACTCATGCTCAGGTTTGACTGACGAGTCGCTAGTTGGGGGACCGAGTTGCGCGACTCAGGCAAAGACTAAACCTGTTGGCCAAGCAACTGAACTCGAGCTTAGGTTTGGACTGACAAGTCATTGGTCGGGGGACCGAGCTACGCGACTCAGGCAAAGACTAAACCTATTGGCCGAGCAACTGAACTCAGGCTTAGGCTTGACGAGTTATTGGTCGGGTGACCGAGCTGCGCGACTCGGGCAAAGACTGAACCCGTTGGCCGAGCAACTGAACTTGGCGTGTTGAAGCATCTCGAGGATGGTTGCGGACGGCTTCTCAATCAACGACCAGAAGAACCAAGAGGGTCTCAAGCCTATAAAAAACGCCTACATGATCAGAGAGGGATGAGTGTTTGGGAACCCCCGGATTTCAGCAACAAAGCATGCCACACAAATTGGGAGAGTGATTTGTCTTCACGTTAGGATAACGTGAGTAAGGTGGCCATGGAAGGCCTAGATCGCACGTTGGCAAGGAAGTTTTGCTCAAACTCCCTCACAAGCTGGTCAAAGGAAGAGACCGAGGATGGGCATAATCAACTGAACCATGCCCGTACCAGTCCTATGAAGGTAGTCGGGAACGCCCAACACATCAGGGCGTCAGAGGTACCGTAAAGGGTCATTTGAGCCCGAAACGTAACGACATGTTCCGTGGGGTCGAAGCCGCCATCGTACATTTTTAATGTCGGGAGCCTGAAGTTGAGTGGCATAGGCTTATCTTGGATTTCCTGAGCAAATGGGGATCCACCCGAGCTGCCTTTGCCCGTCTTGCCATGCGACTTCTAGAATTCACGCTGGAACTCGTCTAGGCGTCGGTTGACCACGGACAGCTGGACCCTGAATGAGTCATATGCCGAGTCTGATGATAAGGTATCGGGCTCGGGGAGGGGTGGCATGACTCGGCAAGGTGCGGGCGTGCTCTGCTCGGGGAGGCTTCTTGGGTTTGCTGTCTGCTCTCGGGCTTCTCCTATCCCGACTTGTTCCCTATTCGACCTCTACTGTGTCGGGGTAGTCGGGGAAGCTGCTAACTGCACGATCTGCGGGATGAGCGGCACAAGTGTTTGCATCATTCCTGTCAAGGTTTGTACTTTCTTGGCTAGGCCGAGGAACGCCTCGAGCGGAACGACCGAGGTTCCTGCGGTATACCCGGGGGGAGAAAGTCCTGAATCATTGAACAAGCACTAGTAGCGATCTGGCGTCGAGGCTGGGATGCCCCCGTCCCTGAGGACAAGGAGGGGCTGATCTTCGAGTCTGAAAGGGGGATGATCAATTCATGGTTCTCCCTCGGGGGGAACTCCTACGGGGTGTTCTTGTGACATCGGCCCTCCTTCTAGTGCCAAAATGTTGGTGAACTGATGCACCGTGGTTGGTGAGTCAGCATGGCCTACTCCATGGGTCGATATCGGGAGCTCGCAATTGATCACGTCCGCAGGTCGAGATGCCAACGTCGTCTGAGGGAAATCGACTCTCGGTCGGGAAGCTAGTGTCATCTTCGAGGAGGGCGTCTCTCGGTCGGGGTGACCGCGCTCCTACACAGAATGCCCTCGTCGGGGGGTTCCCGACTTTGGCCCCTCGACGATTAAGTTAGTGGTTTGTCTCCTTCTTTTTTTGCCTCCCCCTGGCTAGGTTCCGATCATGGGCTTTTATACTACTGTGCGAGGATCGGTCGTACGCGGGTTTGGCGCGACGACCGATCCCCGAGGGGCGAGGTGGTACCTTCATACGACCGCCGTCTCGGAATGCACGGAATGACGCCATACGGCGCCGTCCCGAGGTTTCTAGGACGGGATGTGCCGAGGGGTGCCTTGGTACGGGTCCTGGCTTGGCGCGTGGAAGTGCTCCTCGCACCGGCTTGGTAGGGGCATGGTACGGCGTCGGTTGTGACATGGCTAAAATCCAAAATATGCCTTATCATGAAGTAATAGACATTAGAACCCCATACAAACGAATCACTTATTTAAAGAATAAATTGGTCAGGTATCAAGAGAATTTTTATAGGTAGCAAATGAGTCATTTTTTAGAATCCATCAACAACTACCAAAATTCAATCATACCATGTTATATTTTAGGCAAACCAAGAACACGATCTATTGAGACATTCTCCTAAGAAACATTAGGAATAGGAAGAGATTTGTATAAACGAGTATTTTGCACTCCTCCTTTAGCCATGTAATACATATAACATCTCTGCAGAAAGTGAGCAACATCTTGTTTCGTGTTAGGCCAAAAGTGTATTTCTTTAACAAGTAATTTGTTTTCTCTTACCCAAAATGTCCTCCAAGCCATCACGATGCAATTCTTTCATGACAAATATTTGTAAAGAATCTTTCAATAAGCAAAGCTGATTTTTTTTAAAAAAGATAATCATTCACGATGCAATACTATTATTTTTTTCCTTATCACTTTTCTAAGACTTTAAAGAAGAAAAGGTTAACTGTACGTTTTTTTAGCAAGAGATCAAATCCAATAATCTAATAAGAAAAAGCGATCAATAAGTTATACTTCCTCAAGGCATTTACACTTTATCGGATGAACCATCTTTCTGAAGTTAAAATTTTCCAAGTAAGCAACCCCTGCATGTTAAGTATCAACCTTCTTTTATGGCATATAATTCTTTATCATATGTTGAATATTTCACCTTTACATAACTTAATTTTTCAGTAAAATAAGTAGTTGCTCACGATTCTTACATTAGAATAGTCCTATTCTGATGCCAGAAGCATCACACTCCACTTAAAAAGTTTTACATAAGTTGGGTAATGTTAACAGTGGTGCTTCTACAAACTTTTTTTTCAATAGTTTAAAACTTTCTTTAGCTTTGTTAGTCCATATAAACTCTTTATTTTTCAAGACATCCACTATACGAACAATAATGATACTGAAATCTTTAATTATACTAAGCCATGGAAGCTTTAAATATAAGTGAAACTCCCAATCAAGAATAACCTTCACCTTTCCTCATCCAATATAACTTTATTAGTCTAATAGCTTTTTAGATTGATGTGCAACTAGTTATTATGGAGGATCTTGAAGATATCTTTTAAGTGCTCAAGATATAATTTATTTTGGTTATATACCATGTTTTAAGTCAGAATTTGGTTGTCTATTCTAGATGTTAATTCGGAGCCAACTGAGGTTACTCTTCTTCTATATTTGTTATCGTAGTTCAATCTCGATCGACACCACACTCGTTTGATTTCGGAGGTGTCGAATCCTAAAGAACTATGTTGGTAGCATTCCCAACAAACGCTTTCTAATGCTTCAATTAATTTTGAGTTGGAAGAATTTGATCAATGTTTTGAATAGTATCGCTAAAAGTGCTTAGGAACATACTTGAATATCCTTTTTATAGTGATGATTACAAGAGTTGGTTGCTGGGGTGTTAGTCATGTGTCGACCATGTGGTATTGAAATATCGATCATGTGATGTTAATGTGTTAGACATGTGTCATTATCCACGTATCATTTGCCCACCCCAACTCATGGCTCAGATAATAAGATAAGTCGAGAAGTGATCCCCATCAAGCTACCGACACTTAAGCAAATTATTTGATGAATTGTTATAAGACGTGCGCTTAGTCGTTTCGGTTGCATGCTGTCGAGATGCTCTACGGGCCGATTCGGCCTCGTACGTGTCATTGCGATGCGTTACGGGCAGATTAGGTCTCGCGTGTTGTCAAGAATACGCTATGGGCTGGTTTAACCTTCTGTCGTTGTTGGCGAGTTTGAGGATCTCCTACCAGTGCCATGCAATGGAGATGTCGTGCTTTGGAGAAAATCATGGTCCAAGTGTGCAAATGTCGTCCTCCATGAGCTCCTTGTTCATGAACAGAGGCGAGTTTGAGGATCTCCTACCAGTGCCATGCAATGAAGATGTCGTGCTTTGGAGAAAATCATGGTCCAAGTGTGCAATGTCGTCCTCCATGAGCTCCTTGTTCATGAACAGAAGCCCATAGTCAGTCATAAGCGAGAGATGGCTCGAGGTAGGTAGGATTCAGATGGCCAAGAGAACCAGACCCAGAACCAGACCATGGTTGTGTTCTTGATCGAAGTATTGCCAGTGGTGACTCTGCATTCTCTTACTATTGTCGCCTATGATAAGAGTGCACAGTACTTCATTTTGCTGCTGCATGGATTTAAATTCACCGGTCAAGTCTTATCCTGACGTGGGTGAAATAGCTTTCGGCGACTAGGAGAAGATCCTTGTGTCGGCATTTCTGCAGCAAACGAGGTGTTTAGTGGTGTCGTTTGATCGCGCCGAGTTGCATCTCTCCAAGACACGGAATGCAGCAGGGTTACATCTCGTCGGGGCGCGGTGTGCTGCGATCACGCGCAGCTGTTGTTTGTCGATCCCCCTCTACGTTCACATGCCAAGCTGCCCTTACGTCTTTCCGATGCACGCTGTAGTCTGCCCAGAGCATGCCGAAGTGCTGATGCAACTCGTCGACTCTAATATGTTTTGCCGAGGCAATAATTAATGTAATCTTTGTGTTGTTGTTGTTGTTGTAGTTGTTTGGGCACACCGACGCCACTTTGTATCACCCAAGGGAGGTACACTGCAACTGCAAAGCTCTATGCTGCCATTGTTGGAGTATGATGTGTAGCTAGCTGGTCGTCGGCAATGCTGAGCGACCGCTGCGCCTTGCGGAAGCATGGTACAGTCGCCGACGCAATTTGGGCATGCCGACCTTGACGAGACAACAGTCGAGTTTTTGCGTTGTTCGATCATGCCGAACTGCGTCTTGCTGAGGCATGGACACAAGTTGGTGGAAGTCGAGCCCTGTCGTGGTGTCCCATCAGGCACGCTGAGTTACTGTTTTGTCTAAACGAAGCAGCTCCTCTAATAATAGTTTGACTATTCCGAAATGCTGGGCGAGATGTAGTGTCAGGCCTCCCGACATATAATTACTTTTGGCGTACTGAATGAAACAAAATATTTGAAATGTGTATTTTAAGGTTCAATGCATATTTGATAATTTTTTTAAAATCATATTTGATTTGGATGTTAATATTAAAAATACTAAAATATTCGATGATGTATATTTGATACTATTAGTATTTCAATATTTACGGGATGTTAATATAATTTTTAAAAGTAAAATAATATGATTTTATCTAAAATTATCAAAATTAATATTTTTTATAAAATAAAATTGTATTCATTTATTTTCAAATATTATTTTCAATAATATGTATTTATATGATTATATATTTTTATTTATTATATATTTATAAGATTATATACATTCATTTATTTAAACAAAAAATATATATATTATTTTTAAATAAATTTTATAAATATTAAAAGGATAAATTTATCAGAGTTGGTTGCTGGGGTGTTAGTCATGTGTCGACCATGTGGTATTGAAATATCGATCATGTGATGTTAATGTGTTAGACATGTGTCATTATCCACGTATCATTTGCCCACCCCAACTCATGGCTCAGATAATAAGATAAGTCGAGAAGTGATCCCCATCAAGCTACCGACACTTAAGCAAATTATTTGATGAATTGTTATAAGACGTGCGCTTAGTCGTTTCGGTTGCATGCTGTCGAGATGCTCTACGGGCCGATTCGGCCTCGTACGTGTCATTGCGATGCGTTACGGGCAGATTAGGTCTCGCGTGTTGTCAAGAATACGCTATGGGCTGGTTTAACCTTCTGTCGTTGTTGGCGAGTTTGAGGATCTCCTACCAGTGCCATGCAATGAAGATGTCGTGCTTTGGAGAAAATCATGGTCCAAGTGTGCAATGTCGTCCTCCATGAGCTCCTTGTTCATGAACAGAAGCCCATAGTCAGTCATAAGCGAGAGATGGCTCGAGGTAGGTAGGATTCAGATGGCCAAGAGAACCAGACCCAGAACCAGACCATGGTTGTGTTCTTGATCGAAGTATTGCCAGTGGTGACTCTGCATTCTCTTACTATTGTCGCCTATGATAAGAGTGCACAGTACTTCATTTTGCTGCTGCATGGATTTAAATTCACCGGTCAAGTCTTATCCTGACGTGGGTGAAATAGCTTTCGGCGACTAGGAGAAGATCCTTGTGTCGGCATTTCTGCAGCAAACGAGGTGTTTAGTGGTGTCGTTTGATCGCGCCGAGTTGCATCTCTCCAAGACACGGAATGCAGCAGGGTTACATCTCGTCGGGGCGCGGTGTGCTGCGATCACGCGCAGCTGTTGTTTGTCGATCCCCCTCTACGTTCACATGCCAAGCTGCCCTTACGTCTTTCCGATGCACGCTGTAGTCTGCCCAGAGCATGCCGAAGTGCTGATGCAACTCGTCGACTCTAATATGTTTTGCCGAGGCAATAATTAATGTAATCTTTGTGTTGTTGTTGTTGTTGTAGTTGTTTGGGCACACCGACGCCACTTTGTATCACCCAAGGGAGGTACACTGCAACTGCAAAGCTCTATGCTGCCATTGTTGGAGTATGATGTGTAGCTAGCTGGTCGTCGGCAATGCTGAGCGACCGCTGCGCCTTGCGGAAGCATGGTACAGTCGCCGACGCAATTTGGGCATGCCGACCTTGACGAGACAACAGTCGAGTTTTTGCGTTGTTCGATCATGCCGAACTGCGTCTTGCTGAGGCATGGACACAAGTTGGTGGAAGTCGAGCCCTGTCGTGGTGTCCCATCAGGCACGCTGAGTTACTGTTTTGTCTAAACGAAGCAGCTCCTCTAATAATAGTTTGACTATTCCGAAATGCTGGGCGAGATGTAGTGTCAGGCCTCCCGACATATAATTACTTTTGGCGTACTGAATGAAACAAAATATTTGAAATGTGTATTTTAAGGTTCAATGCATATTTGATAATTTTTTTAAAATCATATTTGATTTGGATGTTAATATTAAAAATACTAAAATATTCGATGATGTATATTTGATACTATTAGTATTTCAATATTTACGGGATGTTAATATAATTTTTAAAAGTAACATAATATGACTTTATCTAAAATTATCAAAATTAATATTTTTTATAAAATAAAATTGTATTCATTTATTTTCAAATATTATTTTCAATAATATGTATTTATATGATTATATATTTTTATTTATTATATATTTATAAGATTATATACATTCATTTATTTAAACAAAAAATATATATATTATTTTTAAATAAATTTTATAAATATTAAAAGGATAAATTTATCATAAAACTTTTAAATTTTAAATTTACTAAACAATATTTACACGAACAATCAAAATATAATTTGTATTTATTATTTATCAAGCATTTCAGAATTTGACATTCATTCCATTATGCAGTTTTCAGTTTAGCTCGCTACGTGGCTTGTCTGTCTATTTGGTATTAGTAGAGCAGTCCGGTTCATGTAACCGGTCGCAGGGTGCCATGTCACACTCTTGACATGCCGTGAATCGGTTGCGTATGAACAGTAGGTTGGCTTCGCTGGAGCATGGAATGCAGTGGGTGCACGTCAGGCCACGTCGAGCTACTGCTTCGCTGGCCCAAGCATAGCCGGTTGCTCCTGTGGCACACTTGCTGATGCCGACATGGAGCATCACTAGGCAGATAGATGGCTTGGTATTTTCTCTCAGAAATCTTAGTCACCACCATTGCAGATTTTGAGTGCTAGAAATCTTCTAAAATCTTGTAATTCGAGTGGAAATGTGTGCAATATAAGAATCGTTTCATAAAATTATATTTCAAAATTCATTGAATATTTATGATACATATTTATAGTATTTGTTTTAAAATATATATATTTATTTATTTATTTATTTATATTTATTTATTTAAAATAAATAAATAAATAAATAAAATTTTATCATTATATAATAATAATAATAATAGATATATTATTTTGATAATCTTATAATTTTAGATGAAGTCATTGGGTATTTTTAAAATTTAAAAATTATATTAGCATCCCACACTAATTTATATTCGTGTGTCTTTTAAGTATTTTCAATGTAGAATTCAGACCGAACGTAATTAAAAATAATAATTATCCAACACTAATTCATATTCGAAATGCATATTTGGTTCTCAATATATATTTTAATTGTTGAATCCCTTGCAAGCGTTAGGAAGGAGAATATGGAGACACTACCATTGTCAAATAGATATATATAGCTTATCGAATTTGTTATAGATCTACTGTTGTTCGTCGTGTGACCCTCCTCCTTGATTGCCGAGTTGCTATTGATTATAGATAGAGCTACTGTTGCATGTGTCGGACCCATTCAACTTCGTGGAGTTCAGCTTGCCAAATAATGTACTATGGTTCATTCTATTAAATTGAAATTTAATTGTCATGTTAATTCGAAGCTAACTAAGGTTTCTCTTCTACCTCTATCATAGTTCAATTTTGATCGACATCATACTCATCTAACAATAAAGATGTTGAACTCTACATGACGTTCATGACAAATTTCCTTCTAATGGTTAAGTTAATTTTGTATAGTATTATAAAAAGTAGGTGGGAATGTGCCTAAGAAACCCTTTTATAATTAATTTTTTAGATTGTTACTCTTGAAATCGAATACGATTATGAGGGATGATTGTTAAGGTATGATCATGTGCCAGTCACATATTGATTATATGGTGTTGAGATATCGACTATGTGGTATTAAGGTACATGTGTCATTATCTATATATTACTAATATATCATCAAATTAAATAACATATTTTCCCATAAACCCGAGTCATCAATCTTATAAAGATATTAGGGCATTGGAAAACCCAAATAATTTGATAAGTCAATAGATAACACATCTTTAGTTTTAAATATCATGTTTCATTCATCACCTAGTTTAATATAAATTTGATGATAACCACAACGATAGTCAACGTTAGAAAAAGTCTTAGCACCCATAAGCATATCATCGAGATGGAATATTAAAAATCTAAACTCATTTGTAGCCCTATTATCAATACATATCCTTTATGTTTAATCTTTTTTATTGGTATTGAAAGAACCAACATAACGTAATAACTAGTAAGGTTTTCAGATAGTAAACTTCCTATTTGTCTTTGTAATTCAACATATTCTTTTGGTAACATATTATAATGAGGAAGGTAAGGAAGTGTAACACTTGGAATGAAATCAATCTGATTTTAAATAATCACAAAGAGGGGATAAACCAATTGGAAGGTTGAATCTACAAACTGGTCCAACATACTTGTTTGGAATCTCTTTGGCTTCCTTGGGTCATCTCTCTTAGCCATCAATACATAAGCAACATTTTCTTCTTTATAAGATTGTTCAAACTCTTTGTAAGTTATCAAACTAAATAATTTTTTAGATCATACAGTGATAGGAGTTTTTTTTAATGGATACAAATGAAACTTTACTCCATTTAGTGTTTTTTCTCTCATCACGGTGAGCATTTTGATCAAATTGTCAACACACTACTTGCTAAAAGACTTTTAATGAAAGCAATAGAAATGACTATAGAAATATATATAAAACAAAAGGGTAACACTAAGGACTCTAAAATATAATTAATTAGCAGTGATGTAAAATTAGATTTTTCATTAGAAGTAATATAAAATTAGATTATGCCATCTTATATGTTTTTTCTCTCGTTACATTAAGACTACATATGAGATATATTGTCCACGAACTCATGATTGAGATCTATCAATTGTGTATTGCGTTCATCATCCAAATATCTCAGTGGAAGTGTTAATTCATCAACCAACCTTAGGGCAGTTGGTTTTGTCCCTCATCTTGCATGTTTTCTTTCCCCCCAACCCCCATAATGTGTATGCTCGCTCTGCTTTGTGGAGCCATGGCTGCCCTGTAAAGAATTCATGAGTAAAACAAATTTTAAATGGACAATATATTCGACTTTGATCTGGGATAACCTTCTACTATCTCAGTTCTTCACCAATGGGACCTTGTGTCTGTAACTTGGGACTTGTATGCTCATCATAGGAAAAAGATGGGAAAGAAAGATCTAATATTGATGGATATGCATGATACATTGCATGCTTACACAATTCAAATCCACACAGATAGCTAAACTAGTCTAGGATTCAGAATCAGGATGAACTGATGACATTAGCTGGTACGGTAACATGAAAGAAACATATCAGAAGAAACATATCTAATCTGTCTCTATCAAGATCATGTTGACACCAACAAGCTACAAATGCTGGCTTCAACATGAAAATAAAGCCGCTAACATTGCAGACTTGCAATCTGTTTCCGTACCTTTGATAGCTTTCTGCTCGACATTTTTCTTCTTTTTCCTTGTTCTTTGAGGTAAGATTTTTTCACTTTTCTCTTCTAGTATTTTAAATGTGTCTTCATCCGCATGAAATCCATCTTCTGCCATTCGCTCGAGCAGGTCAGTAGTTGATTTCCCTGCCCACATATAAATAGTGAGCAAGCAATTATAGATTTCTTGTGTCAGGAGACCATGACGTTTTAACAACTTCACAATCTCTTCTGCTTCTTCGACACCCTTTTGCTCTTTCATGTACTCTAAGGTTCTCATGACACTAGCAGGATTTGGCTTCCATGGCGCTTGCCCTTCCGCCAGTGCCTTCTTCATTGCCTCCACTGCTTTCAAATTCTGCCCACAATCAAAATACAAACTAGCTAACCTATCCCACACATTAGCATAAGGGGCCATGCCACTCTCAATGGCTTTGTTTACTAATAGTTCCGCCTTCTCCAGAAGACCTCTTGTACAATATGCTCCAATTAGAAGATTTGGCAATCTAAAATCAGGAAAACAAGTCACAGATTCCCACTCCTTCAAGATGCCTTCTGCGCCCTCTACGTCATCCAGCTTTAGAAGTCCACCCATCATGCACATATACATTGAGATAGCTACCTTCTCCATTGACTTGTACATATTCCACACTCGGTACATCTCAGATTTATCTCCGATGTCAGAATAAACCGAGATCAAAAACCCGTAAGCAGCATTGCCCTTTCTCCGAGGCATCAGTTTCTTTGATTCCTTGAGAAGAACTACAGCCTCGTCAATCAACCCAGATTTCACATAACCTTTAGCTGCAATTGCGTACATGTACCAATTGGCTGCAACTTCTGAATGCTTTATACTTCCAAGAACCTTCTTTACCCCTTCCACATTGGCACTTGTGGCATATGCTTCTATCAGAACGTTGTAGGTGAAATTGTCAGGAGCAAACCCCTTGTTTTTCATTTCTTGGAAGATCTTATCCACTAATGCAAGCTGTCCAATGTCCTTGTACATTTTCATCAACATATTGAAAGCAAAACTGCTAAGCATGTTTGATTCCTCCATTCGATGAAAGAGAGCCTCTGCCTTCTCCACACATTTGTCTTGTACATAGCAAGACAGAAGAGCCACATGAACTTGATAAACTTTTAATTGTTTTGGTATGTTACCAAAGTAACTTTCCGCCTGCTCAAGGCCATGAACATTTTTAATCAAGTCCAACCGATCTGCAACATCACCAGGTGACAAGTAGAAGTACCTCCTATCGGTCATCCATGTAGATATCTGTACTAAGCATAAAGAGACATTATTAAAAGGTAAGTTTTCAGAGGCTTCAATAGTGTTGTTTCATGTGTGAATGCAGAACATTATTGGAGTCACTGACAAAAGAGTAAAACAAAAAAAGAACCAAGTCATCTACAGAGGATAAAAGAGATTAACCTTACTATTTTAAGCCCAAAGAAATACACTCCATAACTAAGGAAGGCTTTTGCTTTACCACAGCAAAAGAGTCACCAAATATCAAAATAAAAATATACACAAAATAGCTTAGACAGCACATCTTTGTAAGACAATATTTCCTTACATACATTACATATAATCTCAAGGTCAAATAATCATCTTCGATAATTAAATGAGGTCCACCCATATTCTCTGATATAGCTCTGTTAAGTTCCACTTTTTTATACTGTGTGTGAGAGTTAAAACCAATTAGATCAGGTTCCACCTACTTCTACTAATAATTCAGGACTCTCCAGTTGTCCAAACAGGTAAGGTGATATGCCCTTATGAGTGATCTTGATAAGGTCCATCTACATCCAGCTTGTCCACTACCAAACGCCAGGAGGGGCAAAGAAGGAGAAAGGAGAAGAGAAAGCAAGAGAAATATAGGATCATGTTGGCAATTAACGTCACATCCAGGATTTTTTTTTTTCATATATTTCCACACATTCAGGCCAAGTAGATAAACATCACTTTATTCATCATTCATAAACATTTATTACAATTCATTTATTACAATTCATTTATTCATCGAATCATAAATAGAAAAGTAAACATAGTGATGTTAATTTCAAGATTCATCCAAGTGGCTCTACCTAGCGGTAGAGGAAGGTCCACTCTCCACTGGAATCCGATTTAGTACTAGAGGGAGGCTGCTCTGAAAATCAAAAACAAAAAAAATTCAGCAACGCTAAGTAGGAACCCCAAAAGTCAACTCAAAATGTATACATGATTAAAATTCAATCATCCCATTGGCGTATATCAAATACCCGAATGAGCACTCTCCCAACAGCGGATGGAGAGGCTTTATCCTATGAGATGAGTTTGTGTTCTCCCAACAGCGGATGGAGGCAAACTCATATCACACTCCCAACAGCGGATGGAGTGGTGTCCCGCACCTGCCAAAGTGGGGACACGTTCCTCCCAACAACGGATGGAGGAACCGTCCAGCCGCCACATCTGACGTCCCGCTAATCCCCGAAGGGAATCGCCCTACCTGCTCTCGACAGGAAAATAACATAATCTCGCACTGGTCATGTCCATATCGGGATGAAATAACACATTTAAAATATTTTTTTTTTTCAAACATCATCAATATCAAATAATATAAATTAGCCCTCAATTGACTTGAACTCTAATTCAATTGATCCAATTTAACTCAATTTAGTAGAACCTAACTGAACCGATCTCTAATCCTTATTTAACTAGTCTGGAACCACCCTAGACTAATATAATTTGGACTAGATTAGGTTCAATTTAGGTTAAACTAACTGAATAAGTCAATCAATTCGGAATCACCCTGAATTGATCTAGGCTAATCAAGCATAGTTTAGTTCAATCAATATTTAGGCTCAAATCCAATAATAATATTGGCTAGATTAAGCCAACCAATCTACTGATCATGTGCATTATACATAATTGATCATGCATCACACAAAGCTGAACCAGCCCTGGCCCATGGACTGGTCATGTGCGTCGCATGTGATCGCCCATGATGGTTGAGCTGGGTTAGCCTACGGGCCAAGGCCTGACTCGTGGGTTAGGCCTGGCCTACGGGCTGGGCCTGGTCTACTGACTAGGCCTAGCCAGTGGGCTATGGCCTGACCTTTACGTTAGGCCTGGCCTGTGAACAATTTCAATCCAAATAATATCTAATTTCATACCGCAACATATATTCATTAACAATATAAACAAAAACATAATAATACATTAAATGATAGATAAGGAGATAAGCTTTAATACAAGGAAATAACATTCTAAATTTGAATAGAAATTATAATACATTAAAAGATAGACTGAGAGATAAGCTTTAATATAAAGAAATAGAAATCATGCTTTCAATACATATAAAATTTTAACATATTCTAGTCAAATTTTAAATCATTCAGAATAGCATATTTTAAATTTTAAATGAAAGAATATCAAAAAAGATTTTAGATAACATATTTTAATCTAA
>LVTN01000011.1:289657-399467 GCA_001649415.1 Musa itinerans | reverse complement strand
TAATATTGGGCTAGATTGGGCCAGCCCATCTACTAGTCATGTGCATTATACATAACTGAGCATACATCACACAAAGCTGGCCCAACCCTGGCCCATGGACTGGTCATATGCGTCGCATGTGATCACCCATGATGGTTGGGCCAAGGCCTGACCCGTGGGTTGGGCCGGGTTAGCCTACGGGCCAAGGCCTGACCCGTGGGTTGGGCCTGGCCTACGGGCTGGGCCTGGTCTACTGATTAGGCCTAGCCAGTGGGCTATGGCCTGACCTTTACGTTGGGCCTGACCTGTGAGCAATTTCAATCCAAATAATATCTAATTTCATACCGCAACATATATTCATTAACAATATAAACAAAAACATAATAACACATTAAATGATAGATAAGGAGATAAGCTTTAATACAAGGAAATAACATTCTAAATTTGAATAGAAATCATAATACATTAAAAGATAGACTGAGAGATAAGCTTTAATATAAAGAAATAGAAATCATGCTTTCAATACATATAAAATTTCAACATATTCTAATCAAATTTTAAATCATTCAGAATAGCATATTTTAAATTTTAGATGAAAGAATATCAAAAAAGATTTTAGATAACATATTTTAATCTAATAAGATTTTAATCAAGATAAGATTAAAGATAAATTGTAATGCTAGAAAATATCATATAAAACATATGAATTTTTAACATATTTAAATCTATAAAAACCTTAATTATAGATCAAAGATTATTATAAAAACTTTAACTGATTACTTTAATGCAATAAAAAAAAATTGACATTTAAAGAATTGATAAATATTTTTCAAACTACAAAACTTTTAACATTTAAATAATCAAAATAAAAACTAAAACTTTTAAATTTAAGAAAGGCAGGGAAACCTACCTCTCGTCAGCAGGATGTAACTCCTCGTTCCTCCCGCTACTAGGCTCGACTAGGTGAGGAACAAAGGAGAGAAATCCCTCCCCTTAAATAGGAGAAGGTGAGCCTCCATTAAAGGAAATATATTTTTATTTTCATATTTATTTAATATAAATTATTTCTATTTAATATACTAACAAATATGATATCACCCTATTTGGAATGCTTAATAGTTATTTCCTAATTCGTATTAACAAACAAAGAAATAGATTAAGATTTCCTAAATTACAATGGCAAGTAAGAAAAACAAAATTTAATTCCTAACTTAAATATTTGATTTGATTACAATTTAGGCCCATTGTCGGCTGGTGAATATCTGTGACCACCTTTGATATGAATGAAGAACCACTATAGAGGAACCTAGGACTGCCAAAGAAGAGATCTCAGGCAATTTCAGGATATGTTAGCCTTGAGTGTTCACAAAGCTGCCACAGAATGGGAACAGCAGGAGCACAACTTCCGAAAGCTCGACGTTGCTTCTTCCTTTGGTTTTCTGGTAAGCACAAAAGTTGGGTGATGCTACAATGATCATAATAGAAAGACTTGCTGATTTTTGTTGCTTATAGCAAGAAATGAAGAGTAAATGGCCGCTAAAATGTACTGGCAAATAGAGGAAAGAACAAAGAGAAGATAGAGAGACAAAGATAAAGGAGAAGAGGCAAGGTATCAAAGGAAGAAAGAAATGGAAGAAGAGAGGAAACAAGAAATGTGTGGCCAGCAGCTAAGAAAAGCCATGTAACTATTAAATACACAGTACACAGTTTTAATGCAATTAATGCTCCGTCTAATTCAACACAGTTGATCATGTCATCGACTAAGATTAGGACTCTAATAAAACTATTAAGGAAACAAACAAATGCTTACTATGACCAATCAATCAACCATGAAGAAATCAAGCTTGTAAGGAACAGGAACTCTAATAAGAAAGCAAATAGCTAACTATGTAGTTCATAATATTAAGGGTTGCAATTTCGGTTCGTACTGGTGTACCGAGCCCTGCTCAGTACGGTACGTACTGAGGCATACCGATAATACGTCGAGGCGTACCGACAATATGCTCAAAATCATAAAAAAATCTTCAAAAATACCTGAAAATAGAAAAAAATATAGATTATGATTTTTAAGTTAGAAATAAACATAAATTTAGTATAATTTTAGCAAAAATAATGTATATTAACCCAATATCGATCAAATTTTGATTAAATCATCATTAAAACCACTAATCACAACATTAAAAAAAACTTAATTAAAACCTAATTAAATCGATTATACTATCATAAACATATGATCCAATCCTTAATATGCATGAAATATAAAGATTTGACCTATTAAGTGTCTAATTTTAAAAAAATCAATAGTAAACACACTAATCACAACATTATAGACCTTAATTACTCCCTAATTAACATTATTCTACCATCAAAAACATATCAAACAACATATTAGACATTAAGTTATACACCACATAGAATATACTTAATCATCTCATAAATCAATAAAAATCTAGAAAGAAAATACATTTATTGATTAGAGTATTTTTCCTCTTAATCCTCCCAAATTAGCCTCCTAAATTTGATCCAATCCAAAAATTGTAGGTTTGTTGAGTTTAGGAGAGTGAAAAATATAAGAATAAAAGAGAGGTGTGAGTGAAAAATAGTTTGAGAGAATGAAATGAGTTGAAAGAGGAGCGAAGAAAGGGTTTAAAAACCCTTTTCTAAGTCTCAAATGGTCAAATTAACTGTTTGAAATAAGACAATCTCAGCTCTTGATTGGTAACGATCGAAATCCGACCATTACCAATCGGTACATATTGATAACGATCGGATTTCGATCATTACCGCCCGGTACAAACCCTGTATCACCCGATACGAGGTCAAGTGACCAATACCGTCCGGTAGAGGGCGACCCACGTACCGAAATCCTATCGAAATAGTACGTACCTCTTGTATCGAGCGATACACATCAGTACAGCAAACCATGCATAATATATAAGACTCCAACCTCGCCTCAAATACATCCAAAATATACTGTAATTAGAAATTAAGTCTTAGACCTTAAAAAAATATTATAACATGATTCTAGGACTCAAATTAAATCTATAACAAATCCAACTTGCACCAACCTTTTAGTCACCTTTGCAAGCAAAAGAGGTCATCGTAATATGAAGTGTCAATTATTACTTTTTAATTTCCTTACACAAAGCTTCTTGTAACACCACAAGTTATATAAAAAATACTTATCAAAAAAAAGTTATATAAGAAACAAATAATTCAACTCTAGATTATGCAATGCCATGCATAAGACAATGCTAATCTTATAAACACAAGGCATTGATAAAAATTGCTCTTTTGCACTTTAGCATAACAATCAAAGTTTTTCTAATTCCAATCCCAAAATATCTGTGCAAACTTGAAAGTTTCCAATTTCGTGTTTGTTCTTCTCTTACATGTCGGATTGTTGCATATAACTAATTGTGTTTTAGTTTAGTGATGGAATATGGTAGCACCATTGCTAACTAACAACACCATTTTCTAAAGGATCTCAAAAATTGTATGCAATAGTTACTATAAACTTCATACATAAGTATAATAGTTTTCTTCAAATAGCTTTGATTCTACATTATTTCTATACATTCACATATTTGTATACCTTTGTTATTCCTACCTTAATGTTTGCATATATTGATGTCTCTCTACCTTAAACCTTAGTTTAACTTTCCATCTTCTGCAAACAATATTATTGTAGGATGCAAATCACTACTAAAAGGTTTGAATTTGTTTGCTTCATAGCAAGCATGAAAACCCTTGACTTGTTGGAGTCGTACACCAATTGGCAAGAGCAACTTAATTGATTAAAATAAAAATAATTGATTTAGGGATATTTTGCATATGTAATAAGTTGTCACATGACAACATATACTCAATGAGGAGAAGAAGAAAGAAAATACAGAAAAATAAAAAATCAGATTCGTTCTTGATTGAAGATTACAAATATTGACTAAATCTTGGATCTACCAAAGTCAATATTGGATCGATTAACTCTCCTTGATTGTTGCTCATTCTACATCAGATTTGGTATTAGAGCTTTTAGTTTAGGCAAAATATTTTATCATCAAAGTTAATCCATGCTTCAATTACATGAACTTGAGGTGAGTTCTTATGTAGTGAAAGCAGGTGATGCAAGAGCAATTTAGTTAGTGTATTAATAAAATAAATTTGATGAGTTTAAGGGTATTTTACATAGGTAATAAGTTGTTACATGACAATATCTTCTTAACAAGAAGAAAAAGGAAGAAAATATAGAAAATTGAAAAAAATCATATTTGTTCTTGATTGAAGACTACAAATCTTGATTAAAGATTTATCTAAAAGTTTGACAATCAAGAATATCATCAAGAGATGAAGATTATTTATCAAATTATTAGAAATATTACCTTCTTCAAAGGAAGAAGGTATCATATATTTGATTCGATGTGATTGTAATTTTTCTTTTATATATATATATATATATTCTTCTAATAATTTATTTTAAATCATCTATTCTCTCATATATATATATATATATAAATATAATTTTTATACTTAAACCTATGAAAAAGGCTAGGACATTATAATGGAGATGATCGGAAAATGAATCAATGTAATGAAGATAATCAACAGATTTAGTTCTTTCCCACCTTGTGTGTGAGTGACGTGAGGTAAGATTATTATTTTTTTCAATTATTTATTTTTTTTCAATTATAAAATCTTTCAATTATTATTATTATTTTTCTCTCTTTCTATCTAGTATGTAAAAGATCTCATTGCTACCCGTCCTACATCACCAACTAACTCCATAGCAAGAAGGGGTAAGATTACGATGGGATTATGTACATGCAGATAATTACATAGATTAATGCACAAAACATGGAGGAAGCAAATGGCGAGAAAATCTTAATCTTGATCACTGTCCGGTACATAAGATTCTCAATGCATATGACGATATGATCCTGAACATGTGTATTATCTACTAAGATATTTCAGAACACAAAAGGGGGCTTCTATTCATTGCATCAACAAAAGAAGTTGAATTGAAGAACTTCTCCAGAATCATCTTGATCTGCTAAAATCTGTGGTTCTACATATTCCAAAAGGAAATCAGCTAGATGAATACACAGTTGTATCAAAAAACTGAAGAAAAGATAAATCTCTCATCATCAAATCAGAAACTTTCTGCATAAATGTCTAATTTTGGCAACATAACTAACAGGTTGAGCGAAGAAGATTGGATTTTGGGTCATGATTGAGGTTTGAAAGGAGAAGGAAGATGACAGAGGAGTAAGAGGAAGCGAACCTCGAGGCCGTGAGAGTGTCTACGACATGAGCGCATCTTCTTCACCATCTCCCGAAGGTCACTCTGGTCGACGGGCCTGCCTTCCTGGACCCAGCGCTCGAGCAGGGGGACGATGGAGCGCCTGGGGTCCCCGCTGGCGGCGACCCGATTGTAGAGGCTGTCGTGCCAACCCTTGGGCAGCGGCGGAAACTCCTCCGTGGACATGAGTACCCCCGCCGGCGCCACAAGCTGGGAGCCGAACCACCGCTCGCGCAAGAGCATGGGAGCTCCGCTGTTGCGGACCCTGCAGACGAGCTTCATCATTGGCGGCTTCCTTCGACGGGGTCTCTCACGGCTAGAGGCGACTTAAACCCTCCCCAAGACGACTAATGTCATATGTACTAACCCTAGTAGCATTACGATATGCACTTCAAAAATTTATATTAAAATTTATATAATTTTAAAGGTAAAATAAATAATTTTTTTTGTCTAGTAAAATTGGGATCGAAGATCGCTCGACCGAATATGACCTTCTCTCTCTCTTTTTTTTTTTCTTTTTTTTCTTTTTTTTTTTTAATGATGATAAGACTAACGAGGATGAAGGCTCCAATGAAGAGGGGGAGAGGGTCAGTTGTCCTGCCACCTAGTCTGTTTGACTTTTAGCATAGTGAGAGCGACCATCACTAAAATGCTTAGTGTTCATCCAATTATCGACGTTGGCATTGAGCAATGAGAAGAAGAGTGCCAATAACTCGAGTGGTGATAGATAAGATGACTAAGAGAGTATAGGATCAAATCCACTTGCGTTGCTATAAGTCCAGCCCAAGAGTCAAGCGGCGAAGAATGAGAACTTATATAGCAATTTGATGCTATATATCCCTTTCCACAATAGTACGAGCTAGGCCACTTAGAAGATGACGAAGGTGGCAAGCTCTAGTAGTGAGGTGGTGAGTCACGAATCGTAGGTGACGAGTGGAGGAGGACGCCATCGGTCCAAGCGAAGGGAAGCTAAGAGGAGAAGAAAGACGACTTGGTCATCGGTCCAAGTCTCGATGCCAAACCAATCGTAGGTGACGAGTGGAGGAGGACGCCATGGGCGTTGCGGACATTGAAGGTGGCGTGAGCGAGAACCAGGAATGAGATGTCGTAGCGGGTGCTAGGCTACACAATTATTAGGAGGGGCCCAAGGAGGATGACCTTGGTGGCAATGATGATGACGATGACCACGCCTCGAGCATCCTAATGACGATCACTCTTGCTACACCAAAAGTCAGGTGGGACGACAACCATGCGTTGAGCATCCCAACGACGACCACTCTCGTTATGCCAGGAGCCAATCGAGACGATGATCACACCCTAATCATCCTTGCAATATAGTGAGAGACGGACCAGGTGGCAAGGCAATTGAGCCTCGCTACTTAAAATGGAAGGGATATTGAAATTATTTTCACATTGATTCAACATGTTGTGTCATGTATTATGTTTTTTGTCAATATAGTTCATGATGTTAAGACAAATGGGGTTATTTGTTTCACTTTTAAAACTATAAATATTTCAATATAAATTTTTTAAGTATAAAGATCATGATACTAATAGGATTTAAATATATAGGGTAATATCTAATTACCCCCATAACCACCCCCCCCCCCTCTTCTGTCTCTCAAAATATCCTCCCGTGCTCATTCGACAGATTTCAGCTTTTTATTATTTATTTATTTAAATCATTATAATAATTTTTAGAATTTATTTATTAATAAATAAAGGATAAAAAATGGAATTTGATCTGAAGCCTTAAACTAACTGACCTGAAGAGGACAAATATTTGTTAATAAACAAGAGAAAATACAAATAATTTGCACATGATGGAAGGCGGTACAATTCTATATTGTATCTACAAATTGGACTATGAACAGATAGGCGGATCACTAATGTTTGCGCCGTATCTTTTCATAATGGGCTTATTGTTCTGTGGGAGACCGTTCGATTTTTATCTTTTTTTTTTTTTTGTTTGGATTTGAATATACCCGTTTTCTTTCTTAATTTCTGTCTCTTCCCGTGATTCGCTTTTTTTTATTTCGCATGCTTTCTCTCTCTCTCTCTCTCGCTTTTACCTCTTCTCTTCACCATGCCATGTCGCCGTCGTTTTCCATTTCATGTGATGACTACTGACTTCATCGGCTAGACTGGATGATAGGTTCAGTCGTACCTGCCAATTTAAACTCTCCTAATAGAAGGTATAAAAATTGACCATTTGAACTCTATTACTTGCATATGCTCTCACCATAAACCGTCCAAAGTTAAGTGAACGAGAAAAGAGATGAGATGGCAGGGATTAGAGTGAAGACAACAGAAGATAAAAAGGAGTGCAGAAGAATAAAAGGGATGGACTGAGTCGAAAGACAAAAACTAAACGAGTATAGTTAGAGAAATATTTGCTACTATTACGATTGGATCAACTCCAAGGACTATTTATTTGCAATAATGACTCCATCATATTTGAGGAATATATGAAGGGTTTATACGCAAATAAAGTCTTATGAGATCAATATATGAAAGAAGAGATTAATCACACAAAAAGACTATATTACAATTGCTCAATTTTTGCTGCAAATCCAGATTAACACACACACACACACACATACTTAACACCAACAACAGCACCAAGTAATGTTTTACCGTGTTAGCGTTGAGCTGGTCTGTAACATCTTATAATCTTACCAACTGTACAAGAATTTACATAGTGCTGAAGATGCTCAGCGGGTGTAGCTTGCAAGTCAATTATCTGCTTGAAAAAGAAGAGCAGATTTTCCACTTAAACTGGAATCATCTCCAAACCATAGATAAAATCAAGCTACTTGAGCAGATAGAAACTAGATTAAGAAATTGATGGAAGTCAACCCGATGACGTGGGCACATGGGTCACCTATCATGAGAATCATAAGCATCGAAGACAGTCTCTGGAACAACTTCGGGCAACTTCTTTATGTACATGATTAAGCGCCTGATGTCTTCACATGTCACCATTGTCATGTCAACGACATCTCTACTATCGACGAACACCCATAAATCACCAGAGTTTACTCTCCTGAGGCTATCACGGCAGAAGGGGCATGACTGTGATCTTGAGTTCCTGCAACAATATCATTGCTCGGTCTTCATATGTACAAACAAAGAATTAAGAGAGAGGGCGACTCCCCAAGATTAACTTTTCAAAGTCCATAGTAGAAAGTTAAGTTTGTAGATGATAAGATAAAGTCATATAACATTATGATTACAATTTGCTCACTAGGGGGAACCAATTACTAATGACAATGTCCTTGGTCTTCAAACTACGAAAGTCAACTAAGTAAAATTGGAACTCAAAGTCAAATGCAGAAAAAGACAACAGTATAGTGAGAGAAGGGTTCTTTTATCTGCCCAATTTGCTCCATGTCTAATGGGCATTTGGGTTTGTTGATGTACTTGATATTCAAAGTCATTGACCTTGTTACCAAATATCATCAAGAATACACATTTCCATTAACAAAAATGGGAACTATTTGCAACCAAGTTTTATAGACAAAGTAGAAAATGGACAAAAAGACATCAAAATGTGACTTGGACTATTAATATTTCTCTCTGGCAAAATAACTAAGAGTCAGACCAATAATGAGGAGAGAAAGGTTTGAAGATATGCTACATCTGATATAAATACAAGTAGCACTGTAATGCCACAAGAAAATTTTGAGGAAATTTTGTAAAGATAAAATTTGCTGACGATTGCAAAGGAAACTTGAGGAAAACTGCAAAAAAAAAAAAATTGGCTCTATATCCTTCAGGTTTAGTCTCGAACTAATCCAAAAATCAGACTAAAAATTTAAACTATTACCAGATGTGGAGTCCAAATAAAGATTATGGAACAATATAATTAATAAGGCCTCCTTTGTAGCAAGAAAAATTATGATAAAATGACTTTCAATAAGAAGTCTTTTCCATAAAGATAAACAAAAATTGTCTAGATAGTAGAATTAAAAAGTATAAGAGCCTTTTTGCCTCTCTTCTTGTGTTCAGAGTGCTAGTTCAAAATAGTGTCTCCTTTGTTGCAAGAAAAATTATGACCAAATGACTTTCAATAAGAAGTCTTTTCCATAAAGATCAACAGAAATTGTCTAGATTGTAGGATTAAAAAGTATAAGAGCTTTTTTGCCTCAATTCTTTTGTTCAGAGTGCCACTAAACTAAAATAGGCCCTTTCAAAAAGATGGCTGAGAAAAACAGAAAAAAATATTTTTAAGAACCTTTTTTCCATCTACAGAGAAAATATTGAAATAGAAAGCTACTTTTTATAGAAGCCTTGAAACATTTCTCCAATTTTGGTCTTCCTACCGAAGAGACATCGAAAAGGAAATTTCCCAAAAAAATTCATCTCTATAAAATTTTACATACAAATAAAGACATCTTCATCAAAAAATTAAAACAGATAAAGATAAAAGAAACTGCACATTATTCTTGACATATGGTAATTGCATCAGATTCTTCCACATGATCACATCTCTAATCGACAATTAGAAGTGTATAAATAATTGAAAATAAATAATGCCTATTTATGAAATACATGGCAAAGTGCAGAGTTTCTCAATAAGCCAAAGCAAACAAGAGACAGAAACAAGGTACACTTCTAAAGCCCCAAAACTAGAAGGAACCACTCAGACAAGAAAAAAAAATGATCTTAAAATATGATGCTCTACTTTCACTCATCCAAAGCAGTGATTTAAAAAGCGCTAGACGTCAAAAGACGCTAAGGTCCAAAAACGCCCGAGACGCTAGGCGCTCGCCCGAGCGAAGCGAGACGCTAAAATATAAAAATATATAATATAATTAATAAATATAATTATTTAAAATTTTAAATAAAAAATATATTATTAAATCAAGAAAATTAATAGTATTAAAATCAAAATAATATATTATTAATCTAATAAATATAAATACTATTATTAGTATACTATTAACAGTATACAGTATACTATATACTGTTAACAATATATAGAAGGAGAAGCGGCAGCGAGCAGCGGGAGGCACGAGCGACGACAGCAGCGAGCAACGGGAGGCACGAGCGGCGACAGAGGCAGCGTTTGCGAGTAGCGACAGCGGCGAGCAGCGCCAGCGGGAGCAGGAGCGGCGAGCAGCGGGAGGCGCGAGCGGCGACAGAGGCAACGTTTGCGAGCAGCGACAGCGGCGACAACGATAGCGTTTGCGAGCAGCGAGATCGGGATCAGGATCGGGAGCGGCAGCGGGTTAGGGTTGGGTAAGGGTTATATCGATTTAGTTGGTTCGATTGAACCAACTAACCAACCGAACCAGGACCAAACCAGACCTAAAATCCTGGTTCGGTCGCCTTGGTTTACCCAAGTGCTCGCCCAAAGTGCCCAATGCCTGGGCTCGAGTGAGCGCCCAGGCGACACCTGTTTGAAGCGCGCCGCCTGGGAGATTAGAGAGGCGCTCGGGCCTCGTCTCGCCTCGGCCGAGCGCCTTTTTGAATCACTGATCCAAAACATATGAAAATATTGCATACATCATGTAAACACTTGCCAGGTAGATCCAGGAAATCAATAAATAAAACCCTGAAACTTGATTGGCTGGTCCTTGCAAGTACCAACAAACTGTCAGACAAAATCAACCTACCAGGTGCATTTTAATAGAGAATGCACAACTTTCTTGCCCATCATAAATTATCTAGAAGCACTTTTGACATATATATAAATATATAAATATCAAGAACTAGACAGGTAGTGATGATGACTAGGTCAGAATGGTCAGAATCTATTAGGTCTTCCAAGGCACTTATAGACCAAGTTTTACTCTGCAACTGGATTCAATGTATTTGTAATGATGACTTTGAATGATCATGATAACAATCTGATGTACGATATGTCAAAAAGAAACTTATCCGATTTGACTTGCGCCTCATGTGCCACCACCAACCAAGTCAATTCCAGAATCCAAGTACTGAATTAACCCAGAAACTTCTTGGTAGCCTAAGGACTGCCCTACATGTCACAATAAATTTGGCATAACCCTGTCACTATATCATCCATTATTATGAAGAGACGATAGAATCTTCCAAAAATTCATCTATTTATAATGCGAAACCAGTGACCTAATAGATTATGATGCATCATAATGGATTTCATCTATGCTAGTTTCTCAATGACAAAACGCCAGCGGGAGCAGGAGCGGCGAGCAGCGGGAGATATGAGCGGCGACAGAGGCAGCGTTTGCGAGCAGCGACAGCGGCGACAACGACAGTGTTTGCGAGCAACGACAGCGGCGAGCAGTGAGATTGGGATCAGGATCGGGTGCGACAACGGCAGCGTCAGCGGGTTAGGGTTGGGTAAGGGTTATATCGGTTTAGTTGGTTCGATTGAACCAACTAACCAATCGAACTAGGACCAAACCAGACCTAAAATCCTGATTCGATCGCCTTAGTTTACCCAAGCGCTCGCCCAAAGTGCCCAATTGGTTGGAACACTATATCGCCTTGATATAATCGGCGGAGGGTGTGTCCGGAGGAATCCTAATTGGTTGCAACACTATATCAACTACTGTTCAGGTGCTATCCAATCGCTCTCGGTGCATTCATGTCATTGTAACAGTTCAAAAATAATGAACTTTGGTTGCCTTGTGGCTTTTCTGCTACTATCATCTGTGTTGGCCAAAATTTATTGTTGGATAATCTTGCTTTTATTAACTTACATGACATTCCTCGGTGCTTGATGGGATATTTTAATTGTATCCTTAAAAGCAAATATAAAGTAAATATAAAGCATTGTGAGTCTATTACTGGTATCTTTGGTCATCATTATAAGCTTCTCACGAATGAAAAGATCAACCTTCCTTTGTTTTGTCATGACACAGGTAAAGCATGATATCTATAATTTTTTTTAGGATCGTTTTCTCTCCAGGTATCTTGGTATTTCAATTTTTCCTCGTTGCTTACCTGTTTCCCCCTTTGATTCTCATATTTCCAACATTTAGCAAAAGTTGGTTGATGGGTGGCAATCTTCTCACATTTCTTAAGCTGGACATGTAACTTTTATTAAATTTATCTATCTTTCTTGCTTTTTATATTGATAACTTATCTTGTCACCTGAATGCCACGAGTGGTGATTCACCAGAGTGGAAAATTTTCTAAGAATTTTCTTTGGCAAGAAGAAGATTTCAACACTAAGGACACTGTCACTACCAACTTGGGTCTTGAGAATTCCTAATATGAACTTATCAAAATTTGTGCTCCGGGATCTAAAATACCTTTCTTAAATTTTTGATGTGTGGCTGTAACACTCTCAGTTAGTTTCATATTAGAAGTGGACAAAGATTAAGATTGATTTATAAGGATCTGATGAGTGTATTATATTAATTCTAATTTAAGTATTTTGATCAGTGATTTAGATCAAACAGAATTATTATAAGTTATTTAGTCCATCAGACTCAGGTTGATACAGTCAGAACTTATTACGACGTGGAGCCACCAAGATAATTTCAACTTGATTAAATAAATGTATTATGATAATTTCAGCTTAAGAATTTTAGTTTTTTTTACATTTTATTGGTTTTTATGCCTACTTTTGTTAATATGGATTTAGTTAGACTCGGATTGGATTCTTCGATTTCTAACTTGCTTATTAATGATCACTGGGACAATTTACCAACTTCATCTTCTATTCGAAGCTTCACTACTTGTATGAGGATAAATAGATATGGAAGCCTGGTCATGGAGGGTAACCAACCAACCGCATACATATTTCTTTCCAATCATCATGATCATAAATATTTCTATGGAATTCCCTCGTTATTTCCTGTGTTTCTTATTTATGTTAGAAACTTGTTGCATACTAGCTTCCTACTTTTGACTATCTTTCTACTCTTGGCATTACAAAAAAATGCATAGTTAATTTTTTTTTTTTTTGTATGGTTAGGATTCTGACACCATCGATCATATATTTTTTAATTGATCCTTTTCCCGCTCTATTTTGTCACTGTTATGATGTAGGATATTGATATTTTCTTTTATTTTAAGGAACTCGAGCATGTTGGTAAATGACTTTTCGGAAGGGAAGAAATTAGATAAAAGAGGTTCTGCCATCCTTAGGGCAATTATTATATATACTTTTTGGTTGGTTTTCTGATTATAACTGATATGGGGGTCTTTTTTTTTTTTTTTTAGGTGGGGAGTTCATACGAGACACTAATACCATGAACATTGATAATGAATTTATCGTGATTCTTTTGAGCTCTTAGTGATTCTTTTCGACCTCTCAGTGTTGAGATTGATAATGAATTTATTGTGAATATTTTAGTCTGAAAAATACATCTTTCTTGGATACTCCATAATCTTATATGTCGGATTTTTGAGTTATTAATCTTTTTTTAGACTTTCAAATTTATCATGTTCTTCGTGAAGGCAACCTATGTCCAAACTGGTTGGCTAAACTTGTGCTCTCTATAAATTCCTTTTTTTTTTTTTGTGGATAGATCAATGGCTTGATCCACTTCTTCTTTTTTCCTTTTTTTTTAGCATACTAATGCACGCCTTGAAAACTATAATGGAAAGGTTTATACCACCGAGGAAGGGTCAAAGTCAAAAGATAAGTAAGGCTAAAAATATTTTTCTAAATAGATTCTCGAGAAAAAAAAAAAGAGGAATCGTCTAGTATAAATGCTACAATATCAAGCTCAAAGTAAGATCTAATGAGCGATACTCTAAATGTTTTATACTTCTTTTTAAATTGGACAACTCCTATCTCCAATTTAGATAATTTCATAATATACTTTTTGTAGTTATAATCATCTTATTTTTTATAAAAATATTTTTTTAAAAAAAATCATTTATAGTGAGGGTTTTTGGACTTTATACCATTATGTCAAAATTTTTTAGGATGAAGAATGACTTATTTTTCTTGCTTGCTATTATATGACACAATTATTGTGAATATTATAATTTAGAATTATTATGAGAAATTTATTTGGGTGATTTTCCTAGAAAATACCTATATTTTGGGTATTTTCCAAAACATATCCCTTGTTTTAATTTTTCCCAAATAATGTTCTTAATTTTAAAAAATATCTAAACTACATCTCAAAATTTTTCTCTCTAAATTTTCTTGTCTATTTTTTACTAGTTTTCAATTGTTACAAAGTTTTTATTTGGCTCATTTATAATATTTTTAATAGTATTTATAATATTTTATTGAGTACTGAAATATGTAAATGTTATTGAAAAACACTATAAGTGATATCTTATTATATCTTTTTAATTATTATTGTTCATGAATCATTACAATACCATATTTTTAGGAGTCCATTTAGATTATTTATAAATTTTTGAGTAGGTCTGATAATGTTTTTATTGTAACGATCAAAATACTATAACAAGCCCAAAACATTATAATAGATTAAATTTTTGAGGGATCATTTAGGTATTTTTTAAATTAGATGTGCAGTTTAGAAACAAAAATAAAATAAGAATATTAATTAAAAAAATATTTAAAATGAGTATTTTTTTAAAAAAATCAACCAATTTATTTTAGTCACTGTCTCAAAGGGATAAACATCAATTTGGAAAAATAGTGGATCTGCATTTGAATTTGAATTTTCTTCATGTTCTAAACCCGATTAAGGATATTTGAATTTGATTTGAGTGAATCGACAGACCAGAATAGTAAAAAAAAAAACAATGTAATATCTTCATTAAAGGATAATGTCTTGAAAAAACCTCATGATTGTCTCTCCTTTCTAAGCTCTTCGAGTTCATTATTTTGCTAAATCACCCACGAACATGTACATAAAACTATGGAAAATGAAGTGCATCCAGCAATACAGGTATCTTGAAATAGTTCATGCATCAATCACATTTGAACTAACTAGCACATCTACAAGTTTACGACAATAACGATATGTCCGACTTAATAAGAACCTAATATACACAAACAAACACGAGGGGAAGCTAACGAGTAAAAGTTTGTGGTATCCCAACAATGAAAGCCTAACATTAGGATTAAATGCTAAGAAACAACATCTTTCTGCAGATAATCATATCGAACTGGAACGGGACAAAAGGTGGACAAACATCCAGATCGCATATTCATGGCTGCAGCTACTTGAAACTTGTTGGAACAATCTTGAGAATGGATGTCCTGCTGGTCTAATAGTTGCAAGGAGGATCAAGCGGTAGCCACTACTTCTGGTGCCTTGACTGCTTGTCCTTCTGCTGTAGCCGTATCCACCTTGGTCACGGCTGCAGCACCATTAGCTTTGGCATTCTTGGCTGGTGGTGCCGGCTTTTTCCCTTCAGCTGCAGCTCCATCTTTGGCATCTTTGGCTGGTGTGGCCACAGGTGGTGTTGGAGGTTTCATGTGCGGCGGGGGAGTATGCTTCAGCTTTACTAAAATCTGACGCATCCTTGAGAGATCAGTAGGCTTTCCAGGCTTCGGTCCCTGGATAACAACAATCGACAGCTTCTTATCCTTATCCTTCTTCCCTCTCTTCTCAATGTTGGCTATCTCATGGGGAATTAGTTCAGCAATTGCTTTCCAGTATTGTTTATCCGCATTTGCATGGAACTTCTCCTGGTTGGCGAGATACAGCTGACAATAAACAAATAGAAAAGGTACTGCTCAGTGGAAGAAATTATATCATAATCTCTTGACGCAAGTAGATGGGACGCAGGATAAGAATGACCAGGATTACATACCGTCTCTTTTTCTCTGTTCTGCAACTTGCTTGTTTCACAGTTCAGTTTCCTTTTCTCATAGAAAGCTTGCTTATATACTTCAGCTTCAGCAATGATTTCATTTCGTAGCTCCTTTTCTTTCCTCTCCTTCTCTTCAAGGAGGACAGCATTTTGGCTGCATGTTTGACATTTCAATTGAAACTACTCAAAGCTTACCAACAGAAAAAAAAACCAACATAGGTCACATGCACAACTCAGTAAGCAAAGAAATATTTTAACATCCAAGATATCTTTGGATCATTTTTTCAACGGTGTAGTCTGCAAAAGCTTTCAACAGGGACAGTTAGTTCGGTATTACCTGTCATTTAACAAGAAGTCAAACTAAGTTCAATGGCATGCCATATCCTAAAAGTGACAAAAACACATGTTCCATGATCTACGTAAAAAAGATTCATAGAGGTGGCTCCAGATTGCAGAATGCGGTCATCCTGAGTGACGCGTGGTGTTTAATTAAATGGCAAGTGTTTAGAAGGACAGTTACCAGATAAAAATCTGTAAAGCTAAACACTTAAAAAAATATATATGTAAGGCCAGAGCAAATTTATAATGTTATGAAGGAATTAATTTGTCAAAGATAAACTGTCAACAAAAGTACAAATTCAACACATGACACATCAACATATACTGACAATTTACTAACAATTTGGGACACGGTGTTCAAGTTTCTGCAATGAGAAAAAACAACTAACCAAACCTGGTAAGTGCAGGTGCTATTAAATTGATAAGCGGATGACAAAGAATTACAGCATGAATGACTTTTGACTGCTATTAACAATTCCCATGATCTGAAAAATAAAGCGAGAAATCAACAAGAAAGCATCTTTCACTCTCACATCAAGAATAAATGCAGACAAGCATCCTAAAATGCTATGTTGAACAAGTACACTCGTGCATATGTATTGGAAAGGATAATGCATCAAGTCAGTGTTCACAACTCTCAGACTGCTCAAATGTCCATGACATGAATGCCCACAAGGTTGTACTTTCACCATATTAACTACCATATCATCAATATCTCATTCAATGGGGAAAACTGACTCCAGTTTCAACTCAAGGGTATAACAAAAGAAATCAATAAAAAGAGAAAAAAAGAAATTTGGACCTCATTTGGTGGATAACCATATTATATGAAGGGCAAAGTCAAAGGCAACCATCAGTGACGACACTTAACCAAACCCAAAAGGGCCTTTATCAGACAAGCTAGGTTACATTCCAAGTGGAATGTACTAGCTAGCATCTAGAAAATCAGGAGATGAAGAGCCAAAAAGCACCATCGAGTCCTAACACTTTTAGTACAAACTTCAAAATTAGCTGGTCTACAAGCCAACTGAGACTGTATAACTGCAGAAGTTTTAGTTCTAAAGAATATATTTTTCCCAACAACATCTGCGACCTTAGATTGTTTTAGCAAAAGGTGGCCAGACCGTAAAATACAGGTGATTGGCAACAGTACCAGAGGAAAAGAGACAAAGAGGAATCACATGCTAACCAGACTCGGAGACAATGAGTGCAAATGCAATGTAACAATACTAAATTCTAAACCTTCCCTGTAGAGAATGGATGTTAAAATGGCTCAATTTTTAACCTCTCCAAGTTATATGTTTTAAAAGTCCTGCATGACTCATACAAGAAAGAAGCACTATGACAACAATAATTGATGACGAGGATCTATGAACCACAAGGAACAAAACAGATGCATGCCTCTGCTGATACATTCATCAGTACAATAATCATTATCTATTTGAAATTCTCAATCATCATACCATTATTCTATTCTATTACATCCCAGATGAAATCTACAGTTTAGAATGGCTCAAATGCACACCACTGTTGCACAGTAAGTTTGACGTAGAACAGCACGAGAAGTAGAGAGAGAAAAAGAGAGTCAGATCAGAGAGGAGAGTAAGAGGCTAGAAGAGAGAAGATGTAATTTTCAAATCTAAATTGTTTCATCCATTGACAAGCTACACTATCTATAGGGTTTAGGAACCTTAGTACAGTAAATGAAGGCAATGATTTCCAAGAGTCCTCTTCCTCCTTTGACTTCTAGAGAACTTGTACGTCTTTTGGAAATTCCTAGAAGACCTAAAAAGCTTTAAAAACTTATCACTGAGAAGAAAAAGAGTGCCCTTAATCCAAAAATAGAGTCCCAAGGTTAACACCTAAAAAAATCAAATGACTCCATTTTTTCATACTCTAGGCCAACTAATTGATGATTTTTTACTGATTTCTTTGCCTAGAATAAACTCTCTTAAAATTCTTTATAAGCATACATGGTTCACCATCAAAGTTGCCTAGATGCCTTGGCAGTGCGATAATTATTGTTTGAATAATACAACAAGTATTCCTTATTGCATAGCATACATTAATGTGAGAAAAGACCAACTATCAAGTATATTTCTAGGTGTTATGTACACTTCAATATCAATCTAGTTAGGATATTAATGACAATGTTGTACACACAACATTAATCGATTTTATAGACTACAGTATACTTTTTAAATGATTATGCAAATCTAAGAAAAATATGGAATATAGAAACCCTCGTTGTGAGATAATTTATGGACTCTAAAAAATAGATACATTAGCTAACTCAACATATAAAGCATCGTCAATGCCGGTCTCAAACCCAAATGAAAAAGGTGGAAGGTTGCGTTAGGTCACGGACAACTAGCGTAAAACTATATCACATCTCATGGACATGGATCTTAATCGATTCTAGTATAGAGCTAGGTTGTCACCTGGAAGTGACGTAAGACACCTTCACCACCTAAGCGTCCTGAATTGTAAACATTAGGTTAGGAGGTCACTCGAAAGTGACCCATCACATCGGTGCCCGGATATTATGCCAAGTAGGCACGGGTTCTCTCATTGTTTTAGGCCAATTGGAGTAAAGAAGTTAGTCCAAAAATAGAGGGTTTGATTAGTAATTTAGAATATATGAACACTTTTAAGGAAGAAATTAGAATTAGTAGACACTATAATCAGAAGAAGAATAAATATTATTTACTTACAAGAGACTAAATGAGTAGGGAAAAGAATCTAGAGAGATTGATAGTACTAGATTTAAAATTTGATATACTAGAAAAGTTAAACATAAAAATGATATAAGAATTGTTGTTGATAAGGATCTTAAGAACAATGTTGTAGATATAAAAAGATTTAGAGATAAAATTATCATTCTAAAATTTGTGAAAGGATAAGATATTTTGAATGTCATTAGTGCTTACGCCCCTCAAGTCGGATTCAAGAAATGATATCATTCTGTGAGACCAACAATGCTTTATGGATGTAAGTTTTAGATAGTTAAGAAAAAACATACACAAAGAATTTATATTACCGAGATGAGAATGTTAAAATGAATGTGTAAAGTTACTAGGAAAGATAGAAAAAATAAGTACGTTTATTCGTGAACAACTAGGTATTGCTTCAATAGAGAATAAGATGAGAGAAAAACATTTAAGATCGTATAAACATATGCAAAGGAGACCTCCGATTGCGATAGTAAAAACAGGTGAAATAATTACTGTTAGTGATAGAGTAGAGATAGAAAAAGATATAAAATAACTTTAATAGAAACTATAAATAAAGATTTAAGTACTCCAAACTTAACTAAATATATGACTTTTTATATATCTCAATAACGACAAAAGATCCATGTAGTCGACCCCAAATAGTTGGGACTTACGACTTTGTTGTTTGTTGTAGTTAAATCAACATATAATTGATAGCGTACGCAAGTTGTTGTCCAAGTTATCACATAAGCAATTAGGTTATCACCTATTGTTACCTATGCAGTTTGTCGCTAATGATCCTCACTTTTTTCACAATCTGGAGACATTGAATCAAGCATTCTAATGAGTGCACATTTCTATATTGAATCAACCTTTCTAAAATTCAAAACAATTTCTTATCACAAAATACAACCATAAATCTTACTAAAGCTACTAATTGATGAGATCACCGACCGAGTGACCTTCAAAGGCTAATAAGAATTTTGAGATCTAAAATATGAATCAAAGAAACCTAGCTATCAACCTAATAAGAGATTGGGAATTCAGAGAACTGTAAGAGAAATCCAAATATAAGTTACAGATCTATCAACGTCCATGAGGAATACGAAAGATCTAAATAAGCTGACCCAAAAAAAGAGTATAAGAATCAGATCAACGGATGAGCAGATCTATAGAGAAAGGGCCTCACCGGCGCCACTCCCGCAGTATAAACCCTTCGTCGCGCTGCATCTGCTCCGGATCGGGAAGGATCGGGCCATCCGAGGTGAAGATCTCCCCGTTCTCCTCCACACCATATGTCGCTCCATTGGCCTGGGGCATCGTGAAGGGGGACGTCGCCGACGGGAAGCCGTACCCCTCAGGGGAGGCGGGGATGCTGTCTCCGCCGCTGCCGCCGCCGACAGGGTGGTGGATGGGGACGTCTTCGGAGTGGAAATCGAAGCCACCGCCGGAGGCAACGTCAACGGGAAACCCGGGGGAGGCCGGGGGGAAGTGGTCCACGGCGGGATGGACATCGTCGGCGGGGGAGAAGGTGGAGAAGGCGTCGAAGCGTTGGGAGGGGAGGCGGGGGTCGTAGCCGAGGTAGCCGTCGTCGAAGGGCCGGTTGGTGGCGGATCCCACTGCCGCCGCCGCCGGGTCGTCGCCATCGTTGCTGAAGGTATCGAAGGCAGACGACATCTTGGGATCGGGACCGGCTTCCTCTCTCCTTTCCGGCTCTTTGCTCTCGATCGAGGTCCCTCTTGTCGTGGGCGCAGTCGACTTCAGTAATCTCCTTTAAAGCTTAATTAGTGCGGTGGCAGAGCACGAAAGAACACTAGTGGTTCGTTTCACGATTAACGAGGCTTCGACTTAGCTAATTAAATCTCTTTACAACCTCGGTTTTAGATTTAAAAAAATTATATTATTTTTTTTAAATCTAAAAAAATAAAATATTTTAACTTTATTTATCTTAATATTATTTTTAATTTAAAAATAATAAATAAAAAAATAATTTTAACTTCCTAATTATATTATATGCTCAATGGTGAGAGACGATAGTATCACTAGGAATCACATGTGACTATTAGTTGATGAGAATAATACAATAATCGACGAGAACGTTGAAGACTTCTATGGTTTATTGTGGAGGGAGGAGGAGGCTAAGGAGGAAGAGCGATGACAAAAGGAAGAAAAAATGAAGAGGAGAAAGAGAATGATGAAGATGTCGATGCTTAGCATTAGCATCGACATCTGCATCGATGATAATGTAATTATAGAATATAGTTATAGAGTGGTGTCGCTGCTTTATATCTGTGTCTACATCCACATTGATATAGATACCAAGCGACGCTCTGCATCTGTATTAGCGCCAATACAATTGCCAAGCGACGTTGACATAGATGTAGAACATTAACATTAGGGTCGTCGTCTTTCTCCTCTTTCTTTGCTTCACCTCTCGTCGTCGCTCTTCTTCTTCATTCACAATAGTCACTCATGACTCCCAATAATATCGTCATTCGTTATCATAAAACACGTAATTAGGATATTAAAATTATCTTTTTACTCATTGATAAAACCGATAACATCATGATAAATAAAGTTAATATTTTACCTTCATGACTACTGAGATTTTAAATGAGCAACATGTAATTAGTCGCTCATCTACGCATACGCAAAGATAAGATGGTGACATCTTTGTTCGTAATCCAAGCCTCTAATTATGTTCGTTAGAGGGAGCATCAACCAGAGAATATGTGTTCATGTCATATCAAATCAAAATTTCAATAAAATTTAACTATGGCTTAAGAAGTGCTTACATTGGAACCTCGAGGATTTGTTGTTCGACGTAGAAGCTTCCGGAAGCAACGAGAAGTGTATTACCAATTATACTTGTTGGGATACGTTGAAAGTTAAGTGCATTAACCTTCATAGCTAAAATTTAAGGTACCGACTAACCATATTTGTTAACAAAATTTATTCAGTTTAACGAGTTTGAGTGCACCAAAATTTGTTGAAACGCATGAAGTGAGCATCCAACAATCACTAGAAAAATATAGCTAGTCCTTTATATTATAAGGGATTGGAAGAAAAAAAAAAATATTCTATAACGATCTTGTACCATCATGATTTTAAAAATTGTCATGGTTGTAACAATCTTAGAAGATTGAGGAGTTCTAATTAAATTTAAATTTAAAATTTTAATGGATCAAGATTTAGATTTAACTTTGATTCAAGTAGAAAGAATTTTGGGTGCTCATGAGGTGATGTGGATGTAGAGAAGATTGAGATAATAATTCATTGGATTTATACAAGAAGGTATACAAAAGAAGTTATGTTTGAATGAGAATGACCCATTATAATTGAATGAGGATGACCCATGAGCATTATAATGGATCTCATATATTAAAAATTTTGGTTTTCTATATAACATAGATAAGAGTTGTTAAACCATGCAAATCGCATATCCAATTTCTAGTATATTTCTTATTTGTTGCTCTGGGTTTATTGTTTTGGCTTTATTTTTTCTCTCTCCTGGACAAGTGGTTTCAAAACAAAAAAATCCAACCATTAAAGATTTAACAAGGATGCCATTGATTATTTTTATTGATTTTAATGTGAAAAAAATTTGATGAAAGAAATAGTTTTACTCTAAAATAGAGGAGGGTAAAAGATTTTTTTATTCATCAAATACTAACAAGAATGTCGAAAGGATGGACAAGCATATTAGAAACGAAGATGAGTGAAAAAGATTAAGAGAAGCTTGATGCAAAGTGTATGATTACTATTTGTTTTGTGTATCATTGATAATATTATCAATAATATTATTGATGATTACTCTATCGTGATTATTTAAGATAAATTAGAATAGCTTAAAAGTTTAATTAATAAGTTATGTCTAAAGTACATGTTATATAAACACTTGAATATAAGAGACTTAATAAAGCATTTGAATATATTCAAAAAAATATTGAATTAATCGAAGAAAGTTGATTTAAAGATTAATAAAGAAGATAAGATGATGTTGCTTCTTACATAGCTCATGGACTCCTTTGATAATTTTGTAGAGATGATAATATGTGAGAAGAATATAGTAATTCTAAAACAAGTTACAAAAACTTAGTATTTTATGCTATAAGAAAAAAAAGATAAATCTAGAAATATAGATAGTGAGACATTAACTACTCAAGATGAAGGTCGACGAGGAAGATTTTTTGACAAAGATTAGATCTCAACATAATAGGTCGAGATCCAGAGTTAGATCTTTAAATGATGTTCAATGCTATAGATGCAAAAATTATGGACATATTAGATAGAATTGTCTAGGGAAAGAAAAAAAAGGAAGATAAGACTAGTAAATGCTCTCTTATGATGAATGGTACCAATGATATCCGCACAATCTTTAAAGGTAATGATGTATTTTTCTAGAAGAGCTGGTTATAATATTTTGCTTATGTTACTCATGTTTATGCTTAAAAGGATTGTTTTGATTCACTAAATGAAAATTAACTAGAAAGCTACGTTTAGCTCATGATTCAATAGTGGAGGTCATGGGTGTTAGTAAAGTAAATATCAAAATATTTGATAGATTGGTATGTACTTTAGAGGATGTGGCTTATATTCTAAATATACAGAAGAATCTAATGTTTTTTAAGTCTTTTAGATTTTGAAGGTTATGGTTATACGACGGGAGGTGAAATTCTAAAAGTTATTCGGGGTTACATGACCCTAATGATAAGAAGATTATATCAAGGGTTGTACTATTTAGTAAAAAAAATATAGTAAAGATCATTGGAAATAGATTACACATGCATAAGATGATAGGTGCTTACAATAACAAGTTTCGTTCGTGATGCAAAAAACAATTAGTGATATTTATCATTTCTAGGATGCAGATGATTGTGAAGAAAAAAATTATGTTGATGGTAAGGCAGTAAGATAAATGTCTCTCTCTAGAATCAAATAGTGCTAGCTGATTGGAATCAGGTTTTAGACCATGAACTAATTTAATTTATGTACTTACGGTGAATTCTTCAAATCATTGGTTTAATTTTTGCATGAGGTACAAAGTAAAAAAATACTCATCAATGTGAAGATTGTTAGGGTTGGTAAGTATTTTAGGAGGTTCTAACTCTGTAAATGAAAGTTATCGAACTATATTAAATTTTACATTAGCTTTTGGATATATTTTTTTATTATTGATCTATATGTGTTTCTTTTTTATTTTGAGTATTCTTCTCTCTCTCCCGAACCAGAATGAATCCATAAGGTGTATGAGACCAAGGCAAAAAAGCTTTATCACATTCAACAAAGGACATTTGGCATCTTACCTATGATCTTAATGTTAAGTACTTCTAGTTGAGGCTTGCTCATTGGGAGTCAAAGACCAAGCCTAGTGATATTTATTAGTTCTCTTTATTTGTTATTGTTCAAGATTATTTAATAAAAAATAAGTGAAAATAGTTTTGAAGAGTTGAAGAATTTTAAATGTGTCTAGAAAATTAAATATAAGTGGTTCTGAGGCTCAACTAGCATGAAAGTATAAGTGAGGGGTTGTTGGAGATCTAAGGTGCTCATTCATGATTGAAATGCAAGGCTCAGTTCCTATATATTTTTAAAAATCAAATTAAATATTTTTATTGTGAGAGAGCAAATTTTTTTTAACTACATATTTAGTGATAAGGACCTCATGGATTTTTTTTTTGGGAGCAATATAAAGATTACGTATTCCAAGCCCGCAATTGTCCATAGAGGAAATAATTATGTCCTAACCTACCAAATTGATTTTTTTTAATGTTACAATTCTAAAATAGATATCAAGGCTCTAATGATATAGTTTAGAATTTGATTAGATATCCTTATATTGATTAAGCAGAAGATAGGATTATGTTGATAGTAGAGTACTTAGGTTAGTTTTACCGGCTTACGTTATTAGCCCTTTAGCCCAACCTTATATCTTAAAAAGAGCTATATCAATCAAGGAATTAAGAAGGCTACTAGGGATTTTAGAGATGAATATGTATGTATCTAAACATTTCAAAGATCATTTGTGAAGTTAAGAAGAGAAAAAAAATCTTTGTTTGCTTTAATGGGACAATATTTAGGAAAGAGTAGCTCAAATTTAGCATGATTATTGTGAAGGTTTATAAGAAATGAGAAAAGCAAAAAGGCATTAGTTAAGTATTTGTAAGTTTTATTATAGCCATTGAAAGTTTAAAATATATCATTTACAAATATGAAATGTAAGATTTTGAGACCTTTAACGTGGAATGGAGAAACTTAATAAGAGCGAGAAAAGTTAAAGAGCTAAGTCAAATATTTATAAGTTTTATTATTTGTAAGTGTTCGGAAGGAATTGGAGAGGAAACTTAATATTAGTTTTAGATTATGGACAGATTGGTGTAGGGTGATTGGGTTAGAAAGGGGGCCGATCTCTTTTTAATTAGTGTTGGGCTTCTAAAAATTTTAATTGCTTACAATCATTTAGAAATCCAATATGAGACGACCTTTAATGGGTGATGCTCCCCTTATTATATTATATGATGTGTAGAGTTATAATGTATATCTCATGCTTTAAATCTATTTTTAAAATTGAAGAAAATATAGGGAGATGTGGAATCCTTATAACTTGGTCAAAACTTAGTTTGAATAGTATAAATTGAATACCGATGAATTTTTCTTTGTGCAATATAACACAGGAGGCATAAGATATGTGCTTAGAGATTTTTGATAGCTCCTACATAATAGTCGGATGTCATTTTCTACCTGATGTGGAGTGTTGGATAGTAGACAACACTAAGTTACTGATTGAATAATTATAAAAATTTTGAACAAAGAAGCTATTAAATTTGATTCGAAGGGTTTGGCTCCTGAAGCCATCTCTACAATATTATTAAAGACAACAAGTTCTCCTATAACAATAGTTGATATCAGAATTACAAGAGTTTTCAGATATTCTTGTATGCAAAACCACTCAATTCTCACATTGAAAAAAAGTTTACATGACTAATGCTTTAACTTATAAGGAACATGAGAATAATCAATCAATTTGATTAAAAAACCCAAAGAAAACCTCAAACCATGACTTCGATGAGTTTTAAATCCACATGGCCTACTCAGTGATGAACATTTAGCTCAATGCATAAGCTGTTTGGTCATGAGGAAGATGAGTTCCACGACCACCCCACTAGGAATCTAGGCTTCAATGATCAGCAGCATAATCCAACGAATGCTCCAGTAACCCAACAAAGGCTTTGGTGCCTCGTTACACTCAGCGATGCAGCTCGGTCACATTGAAGACAACGTCCACTATTGCCACGCCAAGAATCCACCCTTTGGCTTGATGTGTTATTCCAAATGAGAATGATTCGGTGATGTAGCGGAGGCTTCAGCGACGCAGCGACAACGTCTTCCTCCAATAATTCGACAACACAGTGACAATGCTCACGAACGCTTCAGCGACACAATGGCGAAGCCTTCCAAGAACGCTTTGTAACGCAATGGAGAGAGAAGCCTTCGGCGAAGCGACGGCAGTGAAGTGAAACCTTCCACGACAAATGCAATGAAGCCTTTGCACATCGAAGCAATGTAGTGAATAGAATAGGAGGACACAAACTAAAGACTCGGTGAGGGCAACACAGCGAAGGATTCAACGACAAACTGATGAAGCCTTCAACAAATGCTCCTCGTTGATGAAACCTACCCATGTTGGGCTGCTCGCTCATGGGGAAGGAGGATTTCGATAAATTCTCTTCGGTTATGACCGAGCAATTCATCTAAAAAACTAGTTCATGCATTTTCGAAATCATTTAAATAGTTGACTTAAGGGCATTTTCATACTAAAAGGGGTGCCCTAATAAGGGTCACCGTATAATTAAAAACAAATAGTGGTTTAAGATAAAAAGGAGATTTCTATTTGCAATCCTTTTTTACATTTTAAGAACCTTTTATAATCCTAATATACTCCTTTATAGATGGATAAAAACATCCTCAATTTATCATTTAATGCCAATCGTCTTTCAATACGTTGTATATAATCTTATTTTTTTTTCTTTCGTCTTATTTTTTTTATTATTTTTCTTCTCATCATAGTCGCTAAAGACGATGAAAAAAGATACAATTAGGGTTTTAATATTGGTGCTCTCAAGGATGATTAACCAACGAATGAAATGAATTAATTGTATGGAGTAAAGATAATTAAGAAGTTATGATAAATAAAGATATGATTAATAATTAAGATATTATATTTATTATATTATTTTTTGGATGATTGTATGAATTAAAGGTTCTTAATAGCCAAAAAAAAAAAAACTCCAAAAATATATTCGAATGGGTAAACCGTTAACTAATAATTCGATTGATGTATCAAACGGTCCTCGCGGCCCCATAGATCCGATCTGATGGTAATATGAGCTTTTACCAAAACCGGCATAAATAGGGCCCGAAGCCTCTGTCAACGCAACGACAGATAAGAAACCAAAAGATAAATACCCATCGATCGGCCAAACGCTACGGCTGATGTTATTTCTTCCTCTTTACCAAGCTTACGCCGCCCATCATGGTGTTCGTACGAACCCTAGACGGCAAAACCCTAGCCCTCGATCTCAACCCAAGCTCCACTTCCCTCCACGCCCTCAAGCTCGCGATCGCCGCCCGTTCAGGCGTCCCGGCCCACCAGCAGCGCCTCTTCGTCTCCTCCCGACGCCTCCTGTCCGCCACCGTCGGCGGCGCCGATGACTCCTCCACCACCCTCGCTGATCTGGCTGTCCGGCCCTCCTCCACCCTCGCCCTCCACCTCCCCCTCCTCGGCGGCACCCAGACCCCCGCCGTCCCCGCCCGCCCCCCTCGATACGACTTCCTCAACTCCAAGCCTCCTCCCAACTACGTTGCCGGCCTCGGCCGTGGTGCGACCGGGTTCACCACCCGGTCCGATATCGGGCCGGCCCGTGCCGCCCCCGACCTCCCCGACCGCTCCGCGGCAGCTATTGGCGCTCCCGCCTCGGCCGGTGCTGGACGCGGCCGAGGGAAGGGCGCTGGCGGTGAGGAAGAGGACGAGGAGGAGGAGGCTGACGAGAAGGGTTATGACGAGAACCAGAAGTTTGACGAGTTCGAGGGCAACGATGTTGGGCTTTTTGCTTCTGCGGAGTATGACGAGGACGACAAGGAGGCGGATGCCGTTTGGGAAGCCATCGATAAGAGGATGGATTCGAGAAGGAAGGACCGGAGAGAGGCGAGGCTCAAGCAAGAGATTGAAAAGTACCGAGCTTCAAACCCTAAGATTACGGAGCAGTTTGCAGATCTGAAGCGAAAGCTTGCCGATTTGACGCCCGAGCAGTGGGATAGCATCCCGGAGATCGGTGATTACTCGCTTAGAAACAAGAAGAAGCGGTTCGAGAGCTTCGTTCCAGTGCCCGATACCCTTCTTGAGAAGGCAAGACAGGAGCAGGAACTTGTCACTGCCCTTGATCCCAAGAGTCGAGTGGCTGGGGGGACAGAGACCCCTTGGTCGCAAACTCCCGTCACAGATCTTACCGCAGTAGGAGAAGGGAGGGGTACCGTGCTCTCTCTAAAGCTGGATAGATTGTCAGACTCTGTCTCAGGGCAAACAGTGGTGGATCCAAAGGGTTATCTGACCGACCTCAAGAGCATGAAGATCACGAGCGACGCAGAGATATCTGATATCAAGAAGGCAAGGCTTCTGCTCAAGTCGGTGACGCAGACGAACCCAAAGCACCCACCTGGATGGATCGCAGCAGCTAGGCTGGAGGAGGTTGCTGGGAAGATCCAAGCAGCAAGACAGTTGATTCAGAAAGGGTGCGAGGAGTGCCCGAAGAACGAGGATGTCTGGTTGGAAGCTTGTCGTTTGGCAAGTCCTGATGAAGCTAAGGCTGTGATTGCCAGAGGGGTGAAGGCAATCCCCAATTCAGTGAAGCTGTGGTTGCAGGCTGCAAAATTGGAGAGCAATGATCTGAACAAGAGCCGGGTATTGAGGAAAGGTCTGGAGCACATTCCAGATTCTGTGAGGCTGTGGAAAGCTGTAGTGGAACTTGCAAATGAGGAGGATGCGAGGCTTTTACTACACAGGGCTGTGGAGTGCTGTCCACTTCATGTTGAGCTGTGGCTTGCGCTTGCAAGGTTGGAAACTTATGAACAATCAAAGAAGGTCCTTAATAAAGCAAGAGAAAAGCTTCCTAAGGAGCCTGCAATCTGGATCACCGCTGCAAAGCTTGAGGAAGCTAATGGCAACGTTGCATCAGTTGGGAAGGTGATTGAAAGAGGTATAAGATCTTTGCAGAGAGAGCGACTGGATATTGACCGGGAAGCTTGGATGAAGGAGGCAGAGGCTGCAGAACGTGCTGGTTCAGTTGCTACTTGTCAGTCTATAATACACAACACCATTGGTATTGGAGTGGAAGAAGAGGATCGTAAAAGGACGTGGGTTGCTGATGCTGAGGAATGCAAGAAGCGTGGTTCCATTGAGACAGCTCGAGCTATATATGCTCATGCTCTAACGGTGTTCCTAACAAAGAAAAGCATATGGCTCAAGGCGGCCCAGCTTGAGAAGAGCCATGGAACCAGGGAATCTCTTGATGCGCTCTTGAGGAAAGCCGTTACTTACAAGCCACAGGCTGAGGTGCTGTGGCTGATGGGTGCAAAAGAGAAGTGGTTGGCAGGAGATGTCCCTGCAGCTCGAGCAATTCTGCAGGAAGCATATGCTGCAATTCCCAATTCAGAGGAAATTTGGTTGGCTGCTTTTAAGCTTGAATTTGAAAATCATGAGCCGGAGAGAGCAAGAATGCTTTTGGCCAAAGCTCGTGAGAGAGGAGGAACTGAGAGGGTGTGGATGAAGTCTGCTATTGTTGAGAGAGAGTTGGGGAACACTTCTGAGGAGAAGAGGTTGCTGGAAGAAGGGTTGAAGTTGTTCCCTTCATTCTTCAAGTTGTGGTTAATGCTTGGACAAATGGAGGATCGCCTTGGTCATGGAGAACAGGCAAAGGAAGCCTATGAAAATGGTCTGAAACATTGTCCCCACTGTGTTCATCTTTGGCTTTCTCTCGCTAACTTAGAGGAAAGAATGAGTGGCCTAAGCAAAGCTCGAGCTGTTCTTACTATGGCTAGAAAGAAGAACCCACAGAACCCAGAACTTTGGCTTGCAGCTATTCGTTCTGAGTCCAGGCATGGCAATAAGAAAGAAGCAGATTCATTGATGGCCAAAGCATTGCAGGAATGCCCAACAAGTGGGATACTATGGGCTGAATCCATTGAGATGGTTCCACGTCCTCAACGCAAGACAAAGAGTGCTGATGCTCTTAAGCGCTGTGATCATGATCCATATGTCATTTCAGCTGTGGCAAAACTGTTTTGGCAAGATAGGAAGGTTGATAAGGCAAGGAACTGGTTCAACAGGGCAGTTACACTTGCTCCTGATGTTGGAGATTTCTGGGCCTTATACTACAAGTTTGAACTTCAGCATGGTACTGAAGAAACTCAAAAGGATGTCCTGAAAAGATGCATGGCTGCTGAACCAAAGCATGGAGAAAAATGGCAAGCAATCTCCAAGGCAGTGGAGAACTCCCATTTGCCAACTGAAGCTCTTCTTAAAAAAGTAGTAGTTGCTCTGGGTAAAGAAGAAAACTCGACTGTAATAGATGGCATCAGGCCTTAATCAATAGTCAGTCATCACAGCAACATCAAAAGAAACATTAGGTATTCGTACAGATATGGTGCCTTCATCTTTAATATAACTTGTGCCTAACTAGTTTCTGTGATTCTTCTGAACTTTGTAAGAGCCATATGCCAATGTAGGACATACTGTCCTGGATTTCAACTTGTTGTTGTTTGTAAGAACCTAGAATCTCTTATTTAGTTGAATAATTTTGCTCCTGGGTCGACTTACGGGTTCTTAATATTATTAGAATGAGAATCATCTTTCCCCCCTTCTCTGTAAACTGCTGAGACTTACATTACAGATGGGTTTTAGCTAGATCAGCTTTGTTGAAATCCACTAATAGTTTTTAGTTGATCAGCTAGTTTAGGCTACCTTGATTAAATTCATTAAAGAAATGTTCATTTATATATGTTTGTTTTCATTGATAATTTTGAATTATATGATACTTGTGCTTGAAGAGGAAATCTTCTGTGCTATTCTTTTATATATAGACCCAAATGTTTGGTAGTTGGAAACAATTATTTATAAAAGCTTATATTAGCTGAAATGAGATGAAATGGTAATGTTGAGGAGGATGCATGGAATTACTAGGAAATGTTTTTATTTTTGAACAATTAAATATCACTTTGAAAGAGTTTAAAATGAAAAGGGATTATATAAAGATGTTATGGACACATTTAAAGCAGACAAATAAAAGTGGTTAGATTAGGTGAGTTGATTAGCAAATAATGGTATAGGGAGAGTCAGAGGGAAACATTTAGAGGACGTAACGAGTGATAATACAAAAATATTTGAATGTTCTTAATTTATCAGAGATATTGCTTTAGAGAGGTTAATGACTGGAAAAAAAATTATGTAGCCGATTTCAGATAGTTGGGATATTATGACTTGTTGTGGTTGTGGTGGTGATGGTGGTGACTAGCCAAATGTAGCCCAAGTATGGATGTACATCGTTTGCTTTTCAAGGTTTTGCAAGACATTAGGATTATCATCCATTATTTACTTAATAAAAAGAGGAGAACAAGTGTGGGTTTTTTTACGGAGTTCCTCTCTTTCTTTATAATTCTTTTTCTATAAATGCTTTATACACCCAAAATGTTGGACACCTTGTCAAACAGTGGTCCATGTACTGATTCACAGTTGGATCAGTAAATACTGGTCATCACCAACTGGCTTGAGTGGCTTTTTACCCTGCTATCAACTAGTTACATTCAGTGGGAGTTTTACTAAGTGGCAATGGAAGCATTACTATTTTATTAACAGTACTCAATTTATGCTTGTCTATGGTGTAAAGGCAGTCATTTGACGGTGTTGTTAGTCATACTGGACTGTTGCTTTTCTTGGTTTGGTTCTTTATTGGACAAGGTTTTATAGAGGTGAACTGATGTTAATCATTTTGTGCAAGAATGACAGTTGTAGATGTTTATCTGTTCTTAGGTGATGCAATAGTATTTTGATTGAGTATGCATATGCATCATTGTGTTGCTCATTTACTTGACTTTATTTATAAAAAAAACATTTCTATTACATTAAATGTTGTACATGATCTCAATCGTGGATTCGAACCTGAGACCGATCATTTGTGCAGTAATGCACTAACCAACCCGGATGTCTCAACAAAGACCTTTAACATCTTTTGAATGTCACCTTTCTACCTTGATTATGCCTTGAATTAACATGCAGCATTCACCAATTTGTCTTACATCCTGCTGCGTTTAAATTTGAAGTACATTGCAACTGTTATTACAATTTCTCATTTACAGTCATTGTTAGATTTTCCCTTGTCTAGCAATAGTTTGTTCTTTTTTTGTCGTACTAGCCAACATGATGTACCTACCCTCTTCCAGAATCTCTCTGCAATCTAGACATTCTTTTTTAGTTTTGCATATGTGGATGCAGTTCTGTTGGTTGTCAGCTTGTCAAACAGGGGCACCCGCTGTGGTTCTATCAAACTCGGGAGATGGAGAAGCACAAATGTGTCTCTGGATGCTCTAACTCTGATGCTCTCATCAGTCACAGAAATTTATGCTCAAGTGCCATGCAATTATGTTATTACTTCATACAAGCTTCTTTTGGAGATGGCAAACCATCATGTTGATTTGTGTTCTTAGTATTTGGTTTGTTGTTCCAAAACTTCATAATTATTCTTTTGGTTTGTTCTCCCAAGATTTGCTTACTGCAGGATTTCATAATCAAATGTTCTTAGATTAAACCTTATTAATACTGATTCATAGTTTTAGATACCTCATCTGGTATAATGTGTTTAATGCGTCATAGGGTACATGGAGTTGGTTTCCCTGTTAACTTTGAAGAAATTTTGTTGCGGCTTTCTTGTCTATTTCACATTTTCTAACCTTTTGAATAACAGCTTGCTGTAATAAGTTCAGGATCAATGGATTTGCATGATCACAATTCTGATGCTAATTATGACTGCGTTGCTTGTTGAATTCTGCTTCTTGTTTTCTGCCGTTTCTGTGTTATAGTGGGTTTTGGGTTTCATATACAGTTTCTTGGTGGTCTCACACCTGATACTTTGACATCCCCTAGTTGACATTCCTGTTTGATCATTCTTTGTATATGCGTAACCTAATTGCTTGTTTATATGGTCTCAGGTCTTCTATGGTTGTTGCTGGTGCATCACACATGCTGTACATGTGATTCACATGAAGTTAATCAAGGTACGTGTCTTTAAGCTGTTATAATACCTTAGTCATAACTTGGTGAACATTTGCTGAGACATACCTTCACCCAATTGTTTGCTTTACATGTAACTATGCAACCAGTTGGTTCCGGTCCCTAGATTTCATTCTTGTGCCAAATCAGGTATGGAGCGTTGTGATTACATTCAATTATTTTGTGACCTCTTGATGCTTTTTATCCACATTCTTTACTTGAACCACAACAAAATGAACACAATCAAACTTTACTCCAATATTCGATGCAAAATTTATTATAAGTTATACAATACATAAAACAAGAAAGAAATCAGTAGAAACAAACAAAAATATAAGAAATTAGTAGAAAATAAAATAAAAAATAAATTAATGGAGAATGGGTATGTTAAACATCGGAAGTTTGTCAATTATTTATTTAATTATTCTATCCTTAAATAACTTGATTGATAAAAGACTAGATAACAAAGACAGTATAAATTATTTAAGATAGATTATATAGATTTTTTATTGTCATTGAGATTTATAAATAATTATATTTTTATTTTTATTTTTTAAAAAAGAACTATATTAGATAACTGGAAGCACAATGAGATATCCCAAATATGACCAAATAGTCATTCTCTAAAAATTGGCATAACTATCGATAACATAATTTGGAGACCTATCAAGATGATAGAAATGAGAAACGTCTTAGCTAGGAAGTCATCAAGTCGGTATGATAGTTTTGAGACCCAAATGGGTCTTGTTATTTAGAGATGATGGAATTGATAAGCTAGAGAGAATCTGGGTAGACTCCAAAATGCTGCAAGTGGTAGCGGTGAGCCAGCCTGAGTCCCTCTAGCAACGCTTGAGCTTCCGCCATCAGTGCTAAGGAGGAATGATGGGGAAAGCCTCCCTCCGTAACGACCCATCCCTATTGGATCCTTAAGGGCAAATCCACCACTTGCAAGACCAGTACAAGGATTAAAAGAGTCATCGCATTCAAGCCTTAGGGTAGAGGATACTCCGTATGACTCCTAGATATTTTCCGCCCTATAAGCCCCCTTAGGCATGGTGATAAAACAATGATCATTTGTGTTAATGACAGCCTTACAAAATAGAGGTGGTTGCAGAAGCGACGGCCATTGTGGGTTAACCGTAAGTGCCATAAGCAATTAACAATTAAGCTTCTAATCCAAAGACATTCCTATTTAGGGTAGTCAAACTCCTCACTAGGCCAGGAGTCAACCCTCAAGTCACCGGAAGTAGTAAAGTTATACTAAAATTGGAAGCAAGAAGGAGAATCACAAAAAATTTAGCAAATCAGGCAAGGTTTGGGCTGGCCACGAAAAAGCTTTTAGGGAATAGGCCAGCAGCAGGTAAATGATTACACAAAAGTTTCCAAAGAAAGTTTTTTACCTTTAGTGCCACTAATACTTGTCGCATCATCGTTCAACCTTCTTAAGATGGTGTTTCACCGTCTTTGCTATCCTTGACATATACATTGTTGGCACTTAGGATCTCTTTTGGTGAAAGGATCAAGGTCCACAAGTCATCATAGTGGCCTTGCAACACATGAATTCCAATGATACATTCGCCAGCAGAAAGGGCACTAAAGATTTCCTAGGACCCAAGATCCTGCAGCAGAAAAGTCAAACATAAAAACAAAGATGTCCATGTGTCAATATTAAAAAATGTAGGCCAACGGTTGAAAGGGCAATTGCTGACCTAGGGGTCAGTCCAAATTGTGTCCCATCACTAATGAGCTTAGTAGGGAGAAGTTGCTCATATTATTCGACATTCCGATCTGACTAGCTTGTGGCTATCGTAAAGATGCATATCCTCATATTTAGCAATCTGAATTTTCACCCAAAGCTTGTTCCCTTTTAAGAGAGGAACGATACGCTTTGTGTTAATGGTTTGCTTAACAACCATCCTATTGCTTGAGACTAGCAACCATGGCCCAACAAATGAGCTTGCATTTGTTATGGTTAGGGCTATCATTCTAAAAATAGGTTTCTCGTAATCCTCATGTTCCTAACAACCCTGTCAAAAATCCATGAATTCAATTGAGTATGGGTTAGAATTAAGCTAACAAATGAGTTGATGAGCATTGTTCTATTATACTTTAATTTTGCCAAGAGCTTTGCTGACTATTATACTTTCGTAGCTTTCCGCAATCCAATCATGGGAGATAGAGGTGCCCAGATATATCATGGGTTAAGACCCTCTTTTATGCCTAGCCAAGTGCAAATTATGTTTTTAGTTTGTAGAAGACATTGATTGGGAAAATAAATATAGATTTCTCCAAGTTAACCCTAAGGTTGGTCAAGCTAGCGAAAAGGATTGCTGCATAGGATTTTTTGTTAGCGCAGAATGTGATTGAGACATTATCCGCAAACATCAAATGAGATACTCTAATCCTGTTGATGTTAAAAGAAGTAATCCTCTTAGAATAGGTTAGGTTAGCAAGAACGGAGGAAAGCATCTACTAGACAATAATATATAAGTAAGGAAATAGAGGAGGCCCCTATTGACGGGTGCCACTAGGACTATTAAACCATCACAAAGTGAAACTATTGATTAAACAAGCAAAAGAAGAGGATGAAAGGCAAAAATTTAGACAAAAATTTTTATAAGGAACAAAACTTTAAGGATAGAGTCCTAGGAGATGCTATCAAAAGCTTTCTCAAAGTTATAGGATAATCTGAGGGGAGATTCGCTTGGAATAGGCCACATAATGAGTACATTATTGTGTATAGATCAACTCGAGATCTGATCAAAAATCAAATTATCTCATTTCCATATCTTTTTTCCCTGAATAAATGATACTAAGATTTCAAAAGATCCCAATGACTAATCAAAAGAAAGCGTAAGTCCAATAAGCCAATCACCATAGGAGAGATTATTATGATAATGAATTTGAGATGTGAAGCTTGAGCTATTAGTGAGCGAGTGGTTAGTGGAAAATAGCACCCTAGTTGATGACATTCCTCTCTACGACTCACACTCCAGGAACCACGAGGCACTTCATTAGAGCAAGACAAGTCTTAAGAATAAAATGCTTGTGTAAGGACCTTAATTCTCATTAGGAGATTAAACTAAGGACTTATAGAAGTCTAGACTACTCTTGCTAAATAAGGAGATTGAGGAGAGGTCTAATTCTATTAACAAACACTTTTATTAGGAGTAAATAAATAACATTGTGTAATACAATTGGTCGGTAGTGACAATATATATATATATATATATATATATATATATATGAAACAAGTAATATAAAGTGATAAGATGTCAAATAATATAATAAGCAAAAAGAGTGCATATCATGTTACACGTGTCATCACTCACGTGATTGGTTTACAAAGCACTTATGACTAGCAACATGATACGCACTCTTTTTGCTTATTATTTATTTAGTATTTTTTTACTTTATATTACATATTGCATGTATTGTGATGTTCATGGATCTTTGCAATTGGAATTGGATTGTGATGAGATCACGATAATGAGACCGATTTACTTTTAAACACAAATCCTAAATAATCTTGGTCACAGGTCACTCGAGAGAAACATCGAAATGATCATATAGACTGGTGTGTTGTATATCCATCTATATGATGAAGGTAGCTAGTCTTATAGTTGCTCGTGTGGGGACACTATGGATACCGCGCAGGTGTTCATTGGAGAATGAGTTCACTAATTGTTCCGCTTACAGAATGCTAGATGGTTGATGATATCTCATTGTCAGACAGTGATTTCATCGTCCAAGTGGTGTATTTGATCCTTCGACTTGAGACACTAAGGATGTTCTGTATGAGTATTTCACTCTTTGATATTGGACTTACAGGTCTGGAAGTTCCAAATCTAGCACAACCGGTCATTATGAGTGGTAGCTAACCTTACAAGGGCAATTGAGTGTCGATAGAGGATCATTCTCTCTCAGTGTTATGAGAGGAATATCTCATGTGTTCTTGCTCAGGCAAATCCATGGCTATGGTCATTTGGATTGAGAGAGAAAGAGTTCTCTAATTCGATCAAAGTGAGACTCGAGTAGAAATTGTATAGGCCTAACAATATTATTTCCGGTATATGATTTATGAGATATTAGATGGATGAAAGACTATAAATATATGGTAACTGGGGACAGACATGTCCAATTGATTGGATTCCCCTATATCATCTAGAGACTATGACGTAGTGGCCTAGTACGTTCGTAATCGATGAGTTAAGTGAATTATTATTGAGATAATAATTCACTAAGCTAGAAGGAGTTCTGACAGGTATGACTCATGGTCATCTCAATATTGGGTCTAAAGGGTTACACACGTATGATAGATGTTGCGACGAGTGGAGGTTCGGATATGAGATATTCGCTGGAGCTCTTATCTTATTGGAAATCCAATAAAACTCCTAAATTATTGGATCTTGTGGATAAGATCCAAGAAGAGCCAATGAGAGATTATTATTTAAAGATACACTAATCTAAGAGGCTTGTGTAGTTGGATAGAGATCTAGTACCCAATAGGATAAGATCCATTAAAGTTCAGTTAACAAGGGGCCTCTATAAATAGGAGGGAACAAAAGGGCCATAGGTTAGACTCATTTTAGCTACCACCTCCTATTCTCCTCTCCTCATCTCTTTCTCAACCAACAATCCCTATTTGGGGCGTGTGGACAGTAAGAATGGTCGGCCCCTTCTTGATTGCGTGGAGATTTGAGCAACGATTTAAAGAGCATCTTCATAGCCCTTCTCATATGAATCATCGCTAGAGAGGGGGACAGTTGATCTCTTTCATCCTCTCCCAAAGATCTGTATGTTTTCAAGGATATACGATTTTCCTATGTAACATATTTTTCTTATATACGTAGTTTTCAATTTCATAAGTTTTTGCATGCCAATCTTCGCACGGCGATAAGAGACAATTTTTTTTTAAAATCTAGGATTTTTATTTCTGTTCTTCCGTCGTGCATATAATGTCGCCCCATATTTCCCAACAAGAGGAACTCACAGTGAGTCTATGATCATAAGTTAACAAGGAGATGAGCAAAAGTGAGTGATAGCAACGATTGAAGTCCGTCTACTATAGATCAGCACAACGGAGAACAAGAGCATGACTGAGGGGTTCCAATGTTTATGGCAGGGTCCACCTGCTCAATTTCAATGCAGTCGACCGGGCAAGGGAGAAGGCTTGTTATCGTCGAGGAGATAAATTGCAATCGTTGGACAACGAGGAAAAAGGGGAAATCTTACTCTAAGGCAAGAGTGGCTCTTATACCATAATAGATTAAGGGGTGATGAGAAAGACCGACAAAGTTTCATTAGCATGAACTCTATTTATACATGTTAGAGGGAAAGATTTCCTCTATCAAGATATCTTCTATCAATTACAAGATAGTTTGTTCAACAAAAGCAAGAATAGTGAAATATGATTACTTTGCAAAATTATATAGTTGTTTGATTGATAGTAACTTACTCATTTGATTATAAAGTGAATTATTAAAATATTTGTGGTGGAATGTAGATGAATTTACAGGTTTAATATAGTCTAATTTAGAGGAGATTCTATAAAAAAAAATTCTATGAATTATTATTATAAATTATTATTATTAATTATTATTAATCAATGATAAAAGATATGAAGTTCTTAATTAAAGTATCTCATAACCCAATGCTCTAAATTTGATAGGTTTACACCTCTCTAACACACTTGATCATTGAGGATCATGACCTTTTGCTGGCATTTTTATTTTAAGATAAATTGGATAAGTATAAGCTAAATTTACTATAAAATAATGATCGTATGAATTATTGCATTCATAATATATTTTGAAAAGTATGTTTTGATGATACAAATACAATAAGCTAAATATAAGCTCAATGTTAATGCATACATTTCATAAGCATAAAAATATATGAATTATAATAAAAATTTATTTTATACATGTTTATATGATTATGTGTAGTATGAGAGTGTACATATTTTTTATGATATGTAATGTAGGAGAGCACAAATATGTTATGATGTGCAATGCATGTATATGTTATTATATATGGTGTAGAAGTGCATGTACTTACTATGATATGCAATGTGGAAGTGCATGGATATATTATGATGTATGATACACATATATATTTTGACATATGATGTGATAGTACATATATATGTTATGACATGCAGTATAGGAATGCACATATATATATTATGACATATGGTGTGAGAATATATATATATATATACATATACATACATATATACATATACATACATATATATATGTTGTAACATATGGTGTATGAGTGCACGTATATGTTATGATATATGGTGTAAAAATTCATGGATATGGTATATTTTCTACTTATGCATATATGCATTTGAGTTACTTCAACATAAAGTTTAATATGTTTATCATTAAATATTTTATATCATATGATTTTGAAATGTTACATACAAGATTATGTACACTCACTATACAAGATCATATATATATTTCTTACTGAGTTATCACTCACCTTATTTTTCATATAAGAATATTAGTACCCACCCAAATATTAGATAGGGACATGTGCATGTATTTTTTCTTCGAGTTTGATGTTTAAAACTATGTATAGTGGTAAAAAACTATGTATAGTTGTTTAGCAAATGAGCATATTTCAAAATTATTTACTTTTTTCACTACATTTTTATTGATAGCAGTAGTAAATAAAAATATGATATCATATTTTTATCATGCATATAAGATATGTGTGAAACAATGAGTAAAGTATTATATTAACTCCATCTAGTGAAGTGTAACGAGTGGTTATGACATTAACTCTGTAATGTTCCTTTAATGAATCATGACAAGCAATTGCAAAAACTTCTCAATGTTCACTTAGTGAGCAATGATAAACAACTACAAAGACTCAACATCTAGTTGATGAATAGTACTAGGAGGCTGTAACATTAATTCCACAAGGCGTCATTAAGGAATAGGGTCAACTTCTACGAAGACGATGAGGATAGCTAGTTCTTAGTCACAATGCATGATAGCGAATCGACTACCATAGGGATTATGTCAAGGCTTGGAGGCAAGTTTACCACAACTATCGGGGGCAACGAGAAGTCCAACTTATTTTGCATTAACCCTGATTTAGGCACAATAGATAGAATCAGATCCTGGACTATTGAACAATGGGTTAGCAAGGGGTTAGTTAGCCCCAAAAGGCTTGGATCTCGGCCCAAACTATCTCCCACCATGAGTCAATAGCTCGCATGCATAATTGTAGGCATTACATTACACATAAACCCACAGCCCATACACAGCTACTCCCTCCAACTCCTCATATGTGGCAAATCTCTCACCCCTGATCCAAGACTCAAATGAGCCAACGATCGAGATAATGGAGGGGTAGACATTCGTTTTGTGATTGACCACCCCACAACAAAATTAAGTGTTGGGGATGTTTGAATAAGCGATTATTTAGAAGAATTGAATAGAGCCCTCCTTGATCGAGAGTCCTTGCGACAAGAGTTTAGAGAAATTAATGTGGACATAAACCCTAACAACCTTACCTCTCGATCTAGTGAGAGTTGTATTGTCAATCTTAACAAGCCATTCAATCCTGGAGGTAATTTTGTTGAGGATCTCAAGGTGGAGTTCTAGTGGCAAACCTAGGAATTGAATCGAAGTCGAGGCAACCTCCACCTTCTCCTTCAGGAGCTAAAAGTTATCCTTCCAAGGGAGTAAGGTAAAAGCTTGCCCTCAGATGGACCATTGACAATTCAAGAGAATGTCGATCAATTCTTCATTGGAGTCGAAGCGGAAATAAAAGAAGCCCAAAGCCATATCCACTATCTACATCCCTTGACTGATTTTTTAGATCTTAAGGAGAACTGCCTTTAGGAAATCCAGGAAAGGGGTGCGATTGAGGAATTTGTTGTAAGCGTGGTTCTACCAGGCATCCCTAGCCACCTTGATCTTGATATATTCCAATTCCTAGATGTGGAGGAGAGTAGCCTTATAAGACGCTTTGTTGCTATCTTGGGAATCTCGAAATAGGCTGGCCCAGGTCGTTGATACGGACAGTGAAAGTAACAAAGGATTTTAGAAAAACCAGGCAACTAGAGGTTGGGGCCTCAAAATGACAACCTAGGAAGCCAAAGGAATGATCAAGAGGGTAGTAGGAGGAAACTTAAGCTAGGTGACCTTGTATATATATATATTTGTATATATATATACATATATATATGTACATATATACATATATATATATATACATATATATGTACATATATATATATATATAGTTATGAAAGTAAAGTTTATAATTATTAGTATTTTTCATGTGAAATAGATATTTGGCAAGTTTTGAGACATGTTATAAATAGTTAAGGAAGGCCCATATGGACCTGCCACACCGGCGAACATCCCATCACACTGCTGCAAAAAAAAAAAGTGTGGGTTCGGGTTGGCCAACCCTTTCAAACCTGTTTCCGAAAAGCCCAACTAGAGGGCCCACCCAAAGTGGGTCCAGTCCAGTTGAACTTATATTGAATATCCTATCCTAATCATGTAAAAATCAATCATATCTTCACGTTCATAATAATTTTAATGTATTAAACAGGATATAAATTGTATATATTCTTAGCATGTAGTATTCACAAGATCCAATTTCAACATGCATGTCTATCCATTATTCAAGTATACAAGTCTCATGGAAATACAAATTAATTTCATATCTAACAATTTAACATGTCAATAGATTTTTTTTAGTACATTAAATTTGAGAAATTGTACATGATGTGGTGGCCTTTCCTTCCTGGCTCCTCCATTCAGCCTTTAGGAAGCAATATTTATGTACTAAAATGGACATTTTGTTTTGAATTAGTTTAAACAAAGAATTGTCACACAATGAATATGTTTCTATTTGTATAATCTGCAACATGCCTTTGAAGTTTGATTCCTTTCCTTTACAGGGTTTAATCTTTTCTTTTCTTGGATATCAAGCTCATGTGGATAGGAGACCCCTTCCAAACCTCCACTTTTTTAGTCAAGGATATGGGCTTCTATATGCTTTTTTAGTCAAGCAGTTGGTCACTGTTGCGATAATTGGCCCTGGTAAGTCAGTGATCAATTTACTTCATATAATATGCGGGAGAATTGTAGAGGAATATAAACCTATTTAATGCTTATATATATATATATATATATATATACACAATGGAACGCTTGAAAATTGCTGGAGAACACTTGATCTAATTTCCTTTTTGTCGTTTGTGTGCGCGTCATCAATTTGTATTTATTTTTCATATTTGACAGATACACAGTAGGAATTATCAACCACATCACAAGATAACCTTCTGTCATTCTCCGACTGTCTTATTTTGCCAAACCTTAAAATGGATAATTGGTTGTTTGAAATTGTATTAAATAAAAAAAAGAAAATTTCCGAGCCGAGTTATACTTGAAATATTAATCTACATTGGAGCTGGCATAATTTCGCATTAATCTTTCGTTTCCATTTCTAAGATTCATATTTTTGCCGACTAAATCAATAATCAAACTTTGATTCGGATTCGGGTGATATTTGTGGAAACCCGTCCGTTAACATCTGGTCATCCGAGCAGATGACGTCAAGTTTCATGATATAGATTATGTGCAACGGGACCGCAGACCTGACACTGACCACACGCTGACAACACCAAGTAAAGAGAACTCTGCAGCACATGATGCCCTGTGGATTAGGGTTGGGACACAGCAGTGAGCAGAACCAGATACGTCATTACCTCATACCTTTCCTGGTCGTCATGCTCTACCCTACGGTCGTCCGTGTCCCCCACCTCCCACACCTGAAGCGTCCCTCTCAGCGGCAAACAATCGAACACTTGGCATGTCCGATACCGCTGCTTCATGTCGGCCCACGTGACGTTCCATCTTGCTATCTCTAGGTGAGGGCGGCCGCGGTATCGGATTCGGATCCGATCCGACAAACCTACAGATCTGATTCGGATTAGTCCGACGGGGGACGACGACAGCGGCCGTTCGTATCGCGCCTAAACTCGAGACTGAATTGGCGATACGAGGCGTTCGTCCACCGTCTCGTAGTAGGAGTACGGCAACGTGCCCCTCGTTTTGATATCCTATTCGGTCGTGGCCCAGCAGCTGCCGAACATTCCAATCCCTGCACGCAAAACTTGTCACAGAAGGCTTCCAATTGTCCAAAATGAACGTCTCTATGAACCCTTTCTCTACCCAAAAAGAGAGAAGTCTCTTTAAAGCATCAATATATTCTTTATTGGCCAATGTTACATTGTGCCCAGTGTTCAATTTGAGAGCACCAATCCCTAACCACGGTCAAAATGGAACCCCAATGGGAGTCGAGCACTGTGAGTGGAAGAAGACGACGACCAGCAACGTGTACCGTGTGAGGTCTCCGAAACACGAACCGCGAGAGTCACGACGCGCACATCCCCCAGAAAACGCGACATGATGATCGTAACGGATGTTTTGTTTGCAGGACCGTTATGTTCCATTCTGCATGGCGTACACTGTTTTGTGTCGGTTGGAACATATATTTGATTAAAAAAATTATAAATAATAACATAAAAAAATAAAATATATTGAAAAAAATCATAAGAGTTACGGTCTTTATTTTCTCGGACAGATCGGTCTTGTCGTACGTAACATGATATAACGTGAATGAACTATTGAGAATGTCGTTATTTCTGGAAGGACACATTGGGATGGATACGCCATGGGGTGGGGGGGTAGTTTGGGAAGAGCAGCTGCATGTAATAAATGAATGGAAGAGGAGGAGGCGCTATCCTAACCTATATGAATGCCTTGAAGAATCTCGTTGTTTTTGCTTAGAAAAAGACTTCCCCACTAGCCTGCTGCTTTCTATGAATCCACTACGACTACTCGTAAATAAATATTCCAAACATGCTTTCAGACGCATTTTGTCAAACACCTTCGTCTCTCATTTTACTTAGAAAATGACATTATAAGCCATATACCATTTTTTTTATATTTTATTTTGTCAAAATTATACGTAATTATTATTTTCTTATTTTTCATAGTAATATTCTTCAAATCCACCTTAATATTCTTACCGTGAGTGATTACGTAAATTAGCATAATGCTTCCATGCGTCCAATTAAATAGTGGAGTGCATCAATGTCAACGAACTGAAGCACCACTCGTATTGTTCTTGATGTGTTATATTTCAACTGTAACAGTAGCATCCTGTGATTAAATCTCATCATTATCAATTACCCTTTGCAAAGATGATTAATGTAGTCTGTATAATGACAACATAAATTACTGATGTACTCCTCCAATGATCGGTTTAAACAAAAGAGGAAAATTTACCTTGTCATTCAATGACACAGAGAACATTTCCTCGAGCTTTGATCGAGTCTTCAAGATCATAAAACTTAATATTTTCAGAATAATATATATATAACAAAGAAGAAAAATGACTTATAGGTCAACACACGGTTATCTTTATCGTAACAAAAGGCATGAAGCAAGTACATAACGAACGTAGTGTGCTGTGGAATTAACTTGTGTTGGAAGAACGAGAGAGATAGCAGCAGGGTTGGGTGGGTGAATTCCCGTTAGCTTTGGCAGGCCCTCGGAAGCCTCGTGTCGCAGATTTAATGGTGTGTGACCGTGCAGCCTGACCTTTCCCATCCCTGCGCTGCTCCTCCTCCCTTGGCGCCTCGTGATCAGCAGGAGGAGGAGGAGCCAATCCCGATCCCCGCGAGGTAAGGGGGAGAGGACGACAAGAGGGCGACTTCGCACTGTTCGAGCAACGATAGATTAGGCAACCAATTTCCTCTCTTTATGTTGTAGGTAGAAGAAACGGAACCCCCTGGGAGTGGGTTGGAACAGGAAGAGCAACTGCAGCAACAGCAACCGCAGCAGCAGAAGAGATCATTGCCGGTCCAACTTGTCCTCGTTATGCTATGTCTGCGTCCATCGCCTCCTCCAATCCATTCTGTCTTTATGTTTCTTTTTCTGATGGTTTTGCTTTGGCAGCGATCTCAAGGAGTTGTGGAGCCAGAAAGGAAAGGGGAAAGGTAGGCAGAGCAGAGCCATTTCCTTTGATCCCCCTCGATCCCGTCTTCTTCTCTCTAAAGCTTCTTTTGGTCACCCGGGAATCTGCCTCCCCTACCTCCTTGCATGGTTCGTTTCTTCGAGGATGTTATACCTGTTATTTGGTTCCTGTTGATGTTCACGTTTGTAGCATCTGTGCTTAGGGTCTTTGACGAGGGATTCTTGAGATCGGAAGGAGGGTTTGTGCTACGATGACGACGACGATGTTGTTGTTTGATTCCTGTTGATGTTCACGTTTGTAGCATATGTGCTTAGGGTCTTTGACGAGGGATTCTTGAGATCGGAAGAAGCGTTTGTGCTACGATGACGACGACGATGGTGGTGGCGTCGCGGAGAGGAGACTTGAACCTAAACCACGCGCCGCTGCCGGACTACGAGGAGCAGGTGAAGGAGGGACTGAAGCAAGCCATGGTTGAGCACGACACCCTCTTCAAGCATCAGGTTCTTCCTCTTTTCCGCTTGGTGGATTTCCGTGGCTACACCAATCTGTTCTTGGAATCGTAAGTGCGGATCTCGCGATGTGTAGGTGCGGGAGCTCCATCGCTTGTATTGGACGCAGAAGAAAATGATGAACGAGGCTTGCTGGAGACGATCTGATTTGGTATCGGCTCGTGAGGCACGAGTCGGATGCAAGTTACTGGGAGAGAAGAACACCGGCGAGGTGCCATCTCGCTGGCTCACGGTAAGATATGCGGTGGCAAAACCTTGGTGGGCGAGTTGTGGAGTTCTTTGTTTATTTTGTTGCTGAGCACATTTCAACCCGCAGGTGAATTCGATGGAGATGCGGAACACCTCAACAGAATTTAATGCTAACGATAGGAGCTACAGTCTTCAGCTTCCAGCTAATGTCAATAGTTCATCTGGCATCAAACCTCTGGCAAATAATGCTGCAAATAGGAGTCTTTCTCAAATTTCTGCTTCATCTGACTTTTGTTCGGTAGCTGCAATGCAGAGTGAATCTGGTCATAGGCTGACAGAGAAGTTTTCCCATGCAGAGCCTCAGACTGGAAGATGGCAAGAGGAGAGCTTCGTCTACTCAGATGGTGAGTTTTCTTAATGATGTAATGTATCTATTCTTTTGCACACGAGAGACTATTGATCCATCAATTATAGAATAAAACTCTTCTTGCATTGCACTTCTTAAACAAGCTGAATTCAAGAATCCATCAATATGCATTATTAGTCATCATATTGTTTTACATTCATTCATCCGATGCAATATGAATACCTGATACCTCTTTGGAGAAAGATTTGGTATTTGCATATGCAGTTTATGCATATCCAACCAATCCAATTAACAATGTACAATTCAACAGAAAAGAACTGTTAATTTGCCTCTTTCACATGTCATATCAGATCGTTCCAGGATTGCTTATTTGACATAGTAACATTGTAATTATGCCTATTATTTGAGCTATTGCTGCCTTGTTTTCGCATTGAGATGTCTAGGACTCCCATTGATATTGTTGTGAATACAAATGTATCTAATTTCTAGTGGTTGTTGTTTGATATCTTCCCACCCCTTCACTAATTCCTCAATCACTATATCGTTAGGTAACCAAATAGTTCGACAACAATGTGCCAACCTTAAACCAGATTACTAATTTCATTCTCTTTTTATATAGATTTTCAGACACATTTCACAAGAAAAGTTACAACTATATCAACCTATATTTCATCATCTTGTTCTTCATCCATAAGAGCTTGTAAAAGATTGTAGTAGTTGGTTCTGATTTTTCTTATTCTATATATAATATGATGTGTTTATGGATAAATTATCTTATTCTGTTAAATAAAATCTCCAAGTTGCTCATGATATGATGTGTGCCTTACCCAACCTGAATCAAACTAGATCGAGATTTTATTATTTTTGGACTACCTTAATCTGTTGATTGTTGAGTTCCATATTGGGCCACTCTAGTTACTAAGTGTCTAGGCGATGCTACAATGCATACAGCAATGTCTTGATTGAAGATGTCTCTTCAATCTTAGACCGATGCCCCAAGGTGGGCTTAACTAGAGACCTAAGCTCAACCTTCATGTCATCAACACCAACATCACTGGAATAATCACATACGGGTGCTACTAATTGAGGGCATGACAATCCTTATCAAGAGCTTACTCAACCTCTAGGTGCATCGGTAGGGCTGAGCCAACACTATGTTAGTCTTAATTGGCCAGTTTGAGGAGCCCGACACCACATAGCAGCCAACTTAGGAAAGAAATTCTTTCTAAAATCATGTATCAGATATTACAGAAACTTAACTAACTTTGGAGACCATTTCCTAAATGAAAGCAACTAGTACTGCAGCACTTGCAGAATTCTAGTACCAGTCCTCGTCAAAGTCAGAATCCATGTAGATTTGGTTTGATCACTCAGTTACCAAGAAGGATGAGCACACTGGAATTCTACATCAAACCTTTCCAGTTCAAAGAATATATATATAATCTTTTTCTTTCTCCCAAAATTTTCTTCTCCTTCCTCAATTCTTTTCTGATCTCAATGTTACTTTTTTGGTTTGTTGTGGTTTGTAGTGTAAGAAGAAACTGCTGACCTGCAATTGTCTAGAATTGTTTATGGATGTCTTCCTTGCTGTATATTGATTTATTCCTTTTTGGATATTGTTGGACTAAGAAAGATATGTTAACTAGACAATTTTAATTCTTGTGATCAATTTGGATTGCTAATTTATTTTTCTTGCTTGTTTTGCTTACATTGGAGGTTTTTAATATCCACGTATTTCACAATAAGATAATATTTTTGAAATTTCTGTCTGCAGTTGTAATTTGAAGTTTGATATTGTTAATTTGATGTTAGGATCTTTGGGTTTGATCAAATGCTATGATTTAGATGGATAGAGTTTCATCTTTATGGTTGTTTTGTAAATCTTGGTTTCAGAACGTGACTGATCATTGTTAACTTTAAGGTTGAAGATAACATTTCACATTGGAAAGATCATATTTCTCATAGCAAATCACACTTGGACTTATCCAGCATATTCTCATTATCCTTTCAAATTAGTAGGACGACTCTTTATTCCCTCTTAGTTTCTTTCCTGGGATTTTTTTCTTTTAATTTCTCATGTGATGATTATTGTGGTATTCATCCAGCAGGACTTTCATCTTCTAGCCAACCGACAAAGTTAGCTTACTATTGTTAAATCTATTATTAAATTGATCTCTTAATATCTTCTGGAATCTGTTCAGGATTAGAAGAATATGGAGGCTCTCTCTCTGCCAATTTCCCCACCAAGAATCAATGGCCACAACACAAACTTGTGCACATTGACCTGAACATAGCTCAAGACAGTGAATCTATAAATGTTTTTCCAAATACTGCAGAAACATTTTATTCTCCATCAACAAGTTCATCAGTTGTTCACTATGGAGATAATCTTAGAGTATCAAATGATAAATACTCAAAAGAATCTGAAGCAAGCAATGCGAGCACAAAAGAATCCACTGTCACAAATCAGCCTGGTGTCGTTTCTCCAGGTTCAGAAAATTCAATGGAGAAGAGTGCTGATTCATTGCCTCATGACCCTAAAGATTCCTATACTTCCTCGGTACAAGCTTCCGGACAGAGCAGCAGTTTTATGAGGAAGGACCGGGACCATAAAGGATATATTATGGAAAATGACATCTGCAGATCTGGCATCAGGATCTCTGAAGAATGTAGCAAAAATTTAGTGGAAAGATTTTCTAGTGCCTACGATGAGCAAGCTCAGGGTGGTACAAATGGAACAGTTCTAGCAGACTTAAAAAAACCTGGAATCGAAAAAATTGACTCATCAGTTGGTGAGCCAAATTTTGCTGTACAGAGTGATGACAGAAATAATGTTCCAATTTTCACAGTTCACGAGGAACACGATTGCTTGCATGCATCATCTGAGAAGACCAATCTGCCACCAAAAACAACTGGAGATTTGGAAGAGAAAGAAACAAATGCTGAAGGGAGTGAAGATACCATATCAAGTCATGTCACAACGCCAGATGAAAAGCAAAAAGATGAACTTGTGGAGTATACTATCGGCATTAAGCTAAATCGGTTAACTAGACACAGTGAATGTACCTCAAAGAAGAAAAGTATGGAAGATCATACAGTTATCTCCAGTTCCAAAGATTTTGTGACTACTCACTCATGCTCAGTGATGCCTGAAAAGATTTGTCGCAAACGGATTCCAAATGTTGTAGGTTCTGACTATATCTGCACACAGGATAGACCGTGCAGTTCTGATGCATCACAGCCTAGAGAAGATATGGAACAGCAGCTAGCCAAAATAGAGCAAGATAATATTATTATCAAGGCAGCTGAGATACTTCTATCTGTTTCTTCAGAGAAGCCATTGTGTTCAATGGATCCATTGGCTACTGATGGGCAGATGGAATTAAAATGTGAAGAAGGCAATGATCAGCCTCAGTCTTCTAATTCTTTTGAGACTATAACTCTGAAGCTACAGGAGATCAGAGATAATGGAAGTTCCATCTGTGCTAGCCAAATTGAGAGTGAGCCTAGGAAGGATGGATGCGGCTTTAGACCACGTAGGGGAAGGCGGGATTTCCAGAAGGATATATTGCCAGGGATTATCTCTCTTTCAAGGCATGAAATCTGTGAAGATCTTTATGCAATCCAGTATGACCGTAGGAAGAAATCTAAATCGACCTGTGAGAAGAATTGGTTAGTTCCTGTTAGACGTAGGCGCTCAAGGCGACATGGTCAATAATAGCTGCTAAGAGTTTCAGGGAATTTAGATTTTGAATTCAAAATTATCAACTGAATTTCTGTAAAATATAGTGTTTAGATTATGCCTAGCATATGTAAGTATCATATCAGTTTTTGGATTATTGCATTTCATTGAAGACTATTGCAAGCAAAGCTGGAATATGTGTGCTCTCATGAAAATCCATGGTTTAGTTATTGGCAATTTTATTTCCAATCACATTTATTTTGATCTATATTAGAGTCGATCTGTGTTCAAACCAGTTTAACCTATCTGTTGAAGAGGCAACAAATGGCATTGATGCAGAGATATCATGCAGGAGGATTACAGCTACAATGTCATCGAAGCAAATTTGCTGCTGCATCAGATCAGAAGCCAGCTTTATGCTGAGTACTCGAAGTATTGTAATCATAAAATGTAAGAATACTTTTTCCCTTTTAGTCTTTTTTTTTTCAAAAAAAGAAGAAGATATTATTAATTCAAAATTATATTATATCTCACACCATGCTCCTCAGAGCACGGAATAGGAAACAAAAATTAAGGCCAATTTGACCTTCAAACATGAGTCACTCTAAAGAATCTTAGCACATACAACTAGAAAGTGGGAACTTCTATTGCGTTCTCTTTACGCATCATGGTTAATCTTTACATCCTCAAAATTGGAAAAAACATGTATGATAGAAAACTGATGCAATTTCGTATCCTCCAAGGGACAACTTTCTCTTTATTTAGTATTATTTTAACCATGTCTAAATCATCATATTCAATTTTCAATTTGGATACACCTTCCTGCTAAAAGATAAATTCCATTCTTAGATCGTAGTAAAAATTCAATTCTCTTTTACCGGAGGTAGCATCATAAGTACCACCAGTATTCAGTTTAAACCAATGAAAAGTTTCCACCAGATGATTCCAATATGACCTATCTCACAATTAGTTCCTTTAGAATTTTGTAGGTCTTCGCTATTCAACATAAAGAGCTTCATGAGCAATAGAATAAATATTAATCTTAACCTCATTAAATAAAACATCATTTCCGACCTTCCAAATCAACCAAAGATTATGATTACATTTAGAAACATATTTATATTTTTAATGTATATTTGAAATAAATACTTTATAAAATACTTAGAGTGTTTGATAAATAATAGATAAAAATTATATATTAAATATGGATTGACCTAAGTGTTACTTAGTAAAATTATATTTCAAAAGTCTATTCAAATGTGATAATAGGATTGTCTTATAAAATGTTTGCTTAGTAAAAATTATATTTCTATAATTGGGTTTGTTTAAGGCCATAAATATTTTTTTTTAATTTGCAAACTAATTTCTTTTTATTTCTTTATGAATCTTTTAGCTTGATCCATATAAATTTTCTTATATAAATCTCTTTTTTTTTTTTCCACATCTATCTAATATAACTCAAGATAACAATAAGCTGTTAATATCATAAGAATTTTTAACGAAAAAGTTTTATTATAATCAATGCATTCTTTTTATAAATTTTTTTGTTCATCATAAGTTTGACTTTATTATCTAATATTGCCTTTTGAGTTATGTTTAGTGTTAAAACTAATTTACAACTAACTCTTTTATCATTATTAGATAATTCAATAAATTCTCAAACATTATTCTAGTTTATTGATTTCAAATATTCTTTTATTACATTATATTATTTTTTAGAATCATTACTTTTCATAACTAAAAACAATTAAGGATATCTTTTTGTTCCTATATTATAATTTAATTATTATAAATAAATTACATAATAATAAAAAATAATATGTCTTTTTCCCGTTTAAAATATTTTAAATAATATGTTTATCAATAGTGATATTAATATTATGTGGGAGTACATTAATATTATTTTATTATTTATTTTCATCAAATCATTTAATGATACAAGGAATAACTTTTCGAGTAAAATATGATAAATTAACATTCACTTATATCTTCTCAATATCAAAATTAAACTTTTTTTAAATTTTTTATCCTACTGATTTTATTATTTTCTAGAAATACTACATTGTCATATTCAATTATATATGCAATATATTAGGGTGATAAAATATGTACTTTTTTTATTTTTTTGAATAACCAATAAAATACTTAAATATAGTTCTTGAATTTAATTTATTTTCATGTGAATTTGAAATTATCATTGCAAGATAACCCCTAAGTATGTAAATGTTTATTTCTTACTAATTCATAACTCAAATAAAATTAATAGAACTCACGAGCTTTATTCAAGATATATATAATTATCTTTATCTTAATTATTTGATTGGTAAATAATATAGAGTTTTTCCTTTCCTAGTTTTACTTTATCTAAAAAAATACATAACTTAAACTATGTCTATATAGATATATATGATCTTTTGAGGATAAAAACTCCCGATGGATCTATTAATGTTCTTCGTATCAATAGTACACTTTATTTTATCACTTTTATAGATAATTTTTTCAAAAAAAAGTTTGAGCCTATACCATGAAGACAAAAAAAGATCATATTATTAATGTTTTCAAAGTGTTTTATGCTAGAGTTAAAAAGAAACAAAAAGACATTTGAAATGTATAAGATCAAATAATGGTAATGAGTACACAGGATTATACATCCAATATGAGATGATAGTTTCTAGTATGACTTAGCATAATACAATTACAAAGAGGATGAACCGCACAATCATGGAAAAGATCAAATGTATGATTTTACAAGCCAAGCTATCCAAAAAGTTTTGGGATGAGACTTTAAGGACCGCAATTGATATGCAAGGAAAGATGTTTTGTATATGTACTTGAGAGTGTTTGGTTGTCGTGCATTTATACACTTTCCAGATATTAAGAGGTCCAAGCTAGATGGGAAGACAAAAGAATATATTTTTCTTAGCTACTTACATGATCAATTTGGTTATTGGCTTTGAGATTCAAAAAAGCAGAAGGTGTTTAGAAGTATAGATGTAGTCTTCTTTGAGGATTAAACCCTTGAGGATTTAAAAAATGAGGTACTAGCCAAGACTTTTGTAGAAGGATTAGTATACTGTGACCTAGTTACTCCTCCAATACATTAGAGTGATGGGAGAGATGTGTAAGAAGATGGTGTAGAGGCCGATATTGGTCTACTTATAGGACATGTTAAGTAGGAAGAAGATGAGGAGCAACTTTCTATAGAACCTCAGTTGAAAATATCTTTTAGACAATATCAACTTTCCAGAAGATATTCTATAGATGAGTACGTGATGCGTACTAATACAAATGAACCAGAGAGTTACTAGGAAGTGGTTGAAAGTGAGCAAAAAAAAGTAGTAGTTAACTGCTATGTAGGAATAGATGGATGCTCTACAAAAGAACAATATATATGATTTAGTACAACTACTAAAGGAAATGAAGACATTGAAGAACAAATATGTTTTTAGGTCGAAGACTTAAGAACAATGTTCTCAACCAAAGTACAAAGCTATATTGGTCGTGAAAGGCTTTGGTCAAAAGAAATGTATTGACTTTGAAGATATTTTTTCTCTTATTGTTAAAATGTCTTCTATCCGTGTTGCTCTTAGTATTACTATTAGCTTAGACTTGGAGGTTGAGTAGTTGGATATGAAGATAATTTTCCTTCATGGTGACTTAGTAAAAAAAATTTATATGGAGTAAACAAAATGTTTCAAAGTCAAAGGTATAAAAAATTTTATCTGATGAAGAGCTTATATAGGCTGAAGCAAGCTCTAAGACAATGGTACAAAAAATTTGATTTATTTATGACCGAAAATGGATATAAAAAAATAACTTCAGATCATTATATGTACATCAAACAATTTGATGGGGATTTTATTATTCTCTTATTTTATGTTGATGACATGCTTATCCTTGGGAAAAATATGTCTATAATTGATAGGCTGAAGAAGGACCTGAGTGAGTCCTTTACAATAAAAGATAGGGCTAGCAAAATAAATACTAGGCATGCTGATTTCCCAAAACAAGAAGATTTGGTTGTTATAAGAGAAATACATCGAGAAAGTATTGGATAGATTCAGTATGAGCAATGTAAAACCAATTGGTTCTCCTCTTTCAGGTCACTTTAAGTTGTAATTAGAGCAGGGTCCATCAAGTGATAAGGACAAGGAAAAAATGTAAAAGATTTATTATGTTTCAAAAGTCAGAAGTTTGATGTACGCAATGCTATGTACGAGGTCGGACATCGCATATGCAAAAAAATATTATGCAGTAGTGAAGTAGATCTTTAGATATTTTAAAGGAAGCTCCAAAGTTTGTTTAAGCTTTGAAGGTAGATCACATGTGTTAACAAGTTACACAAATGCAGATATAGTAAAAGATATTGATATGAGGAAGTCCACATTAGGTTTTATACTCACCTTTATAGGGAGAGCTATGTTATGACAATCTTGATTGTAAAGATGTATTGCTCTCTCCACTATAGAGATAGAATATATTGCTGCTATAGAGGTTGACAAAGAAATATTATGAATGAAAGAATTCTTATAAGAATTGAGGTTAAAAAAGAAAAGTTATGTGGTGCATTATAACAACTAGAGCGCTATCTACACAACCTAATTTTTCATTCCAAATCAAAGTATATAAATATCATATACCATTGGATTCGAAATATATTTAGAAAGAAGTAATTGCAACTTTAAAAAATTCACATAAATGATAACGAGATAGACATGTTGACAAAGACCTTACCGAAAGAAATGTAAGAGATGTGCCGACAACGAGTAAGCAAGAGTTGTGCCGACGATTAATTGACATAACTTCACATTGATGAATCATTGGATAACCTCTCTTATGAGCTGAAGGGGGAGGTTGTTGGGCACATGGCCTATTAATTCAACCAATTATGGGCCTTAATAACCGATAGTAGTCATTTAACCCTTTCTTCTTTAACCTAGATATGAAAAAAAGAGATGCTTTTGCCACTATTGTGTGCGTGGCTAGGAGAAACCATAGTAGCAATGATTGAGGACAAAGGAACAAGAGAAGAAGATGAGACCAACATAAAGGTCATTCTCAATTATCCGGGCAATATTCTAACCTTCGATTCGATTAGATTTGCAGCGGATTCTTATTGTGATCATGGAAGGAATGAGATTTTGAATATTGTGTTTAATGACATAATCTTTGTACCTCCGTTATTCTCTTGTGATTGTTGCTTGGGTATTGCGTAAGAGACTCCGAGATTTATGTATTCATTATTTTTACAATTGATTTACTTATCTAGTTTATCTTGTTATTTTTTTCCTTCACATTAGAAGGGATTTTCATATAAATCTTAGTGTTCTATGTGATTATGATTTTTATTTAATTTTTTAATTATGACCTACTCCAATATGATTTTTTTTAGCCCATCACGCCATCGACCACTGCCTGCGCTTAATCGTGAGCGGTGATTCCTTTCTACGATCGACGACCATGCCACACAAGGCACTCTTCTTTGTAGGTAACATCCTAGCATTGTCTGTCGTCCGCCAATGTAGCCACGTTCACTACACTTGTCGTCGTCGGTCAAGGCCAGAGTCCAAGGACCATCGTCGCAACACCTACTGCAGTGTCGGCCACAACCAGAGCATACCAAAACGGTAGCTGCGAATTTCTACCACGATGCCTCTCACGTCAAGGCCCACCACCGCGGGCATAATGACCACCCGCTATTCTACCGCGGGCAGAATGACCACCCGCTATTCCACCTCGGCCCAGCGTGCTTTCATAGGTTTCCGACTGCGATGGCATCAACTAAGCCACGGCCAAAAACCAACACCGTGACCCCTTCTCCCATCGTGGTGCATGTGTGACCGTCGCCCTTAACAGGGCCGCCATGCCTCCGCTATGCTGTTGCACACAACAGCTGCTAATTGCAATAGTGACACCGCCGAACACGGTCGCTGCCCATAGTAGAGCCAGCGACCACAGCAAGCCGTTGCCCTCCGTTGCACTACCATCGATAGCAAGTTGCCGACCATATTCGGGCAGCACCCTTCCTCTTCGTCTCCGTTGTCCGCGAATCCTTCGAGAGTGCAAAGAGATCTGAATCGCCCATAAACAAGAGGGCACAAAGGTGACCTAATTACATGAACGATGCATGTGTCTACTAAAGACAAGGCGCAATGCACTCTTATCACGTGGTGCAACCGTCGGAACACAAACACCCTTAGCTTGCGTAAGGGTGATAATAAGACAAACCGATCTTGTATTCTTTAATCATGTAGGATATTTAGATTATAATGATATGATTTTGATACTATTTGTAAGAATAAAATTATAAAATAAAAACTTTATATCAGGATTAAAATAAAAAATATCATCAATCAAGAATAATGATATGTATGATAGCATATAAGATTTTCCTAAGAGAAAATCTCTCCACTCTGTTGAGGGAAATCCTCCCTCTCAACCTGTATAAATAGAGAGAGAATATATTAATGCTAGATAGCTTTTTTAGTAATTCTTGTCTTCTATTCTCTTATAACATGGTATTAGAGCGAGAGCCGTGAAGGTGGTCCCCTAACGGATCGCTGTGAAGGTGGTCCCCGAGCGAATCGTCGTGAAGGCCACTTCTAAATATCTCGAAGTGAACTAGTCTCCACCAAATCTTGGCTCCTCCTACTGCCTCGTGGACCGTGACTCCATCTCAGCTGCTTCACTAACCAATCCTCACTGGAGTATACCTTTGATCCAACCGGACAAGCCTCCCATGACATCGTCTAGTTCCTCCCCTCATGATCCACACTATATTACTCCTCCAGTTCAACAATTGCTCATTCCTTATATTCCTACTCCACTCCTTTCTTTTCTAATTAATAGGGTAATAAGTTCAGAAATACAATAATTATTTTTACCTTCTTCTGGACCTAAGTGACACTAACGTGTCTCCACTTGACCTAGCCCGTGTCACTGACCCTCAACCGCTTAATCCAACAACATAGCCTCATAATCCAGTAGTCTCCAACCATCCTAAGAGTGGTATTTTCAAACGCTATAAGAGTGGTATTTTCAACCATTCTAGCCTCACAATCTTGTAGTCTCCAACATAGTCTCATGATCCCGTAGTCTCCAACCATCCTATGACCACACGCTCTAAGAGTGGTATTTTCAAACCACGTCAAGTCCTTAACCTACAAGCTATTATGGATTCCTCATCCACCATCGTTGAACCCACCGCCTTCACTCAAGCCCAAAAATCTCTGCATTGGCGTACCGCCATGTGTGAGGAATATAATGCCCTCCTCCATTACTCAACATGGGATTTAGTACCTTTTCATAATTCACAAAACATCCTAGGGTATAGGTGGGTCTTTCGAATTAAGTGGAACTCATATGGCTCTGTTGCCCGATATAAGGCACGCCTAGTCGCCAAAGGGTTTCATCAACAACCTAGAGTTGATTTCACTAAGATGTTTAGTCCCATTGTTAAGCCCACTACAATCTGACTTATCCTGAGTCTGGCCACCACTAAAGGTTGGCAATTACGACAATTAGATGTTAATAATGCCTTTTTACAGGGGTCTCTAACCGAAGATGTTTTTATGCAACAACCTCTTGATTTTACTCATCCTTAGTATCAAAAGCATGTTTGCAAACTTCGGAAAGCTATTTATGGACTTCGTTAGGCTCCACGAGCTTGGTACACTAAACTTAGCTCCTTTTTTACTTTCGTTGGCTTTCTCAACTCTAAATTTGATACCTCATTATTTCTATGACAACACCATGGAGACACAATATATATTATGGTATATGTGAATGATATTATTGTCATAAGCAATAATCCCGTAAAAATCCAAGCGTTCATCAAACAGTTGGCAGATCGATTCTCGCTTAAAGATATAGGACCCTTGAACTACTTTCTGGGCATATAAGCTACATTCACATCTTCAGGTCTCTTTTTATCACAATGAAAGTACATTCAAGATTTGTTATTAAAAACAAACATGCATGATGCAAATGCGGTTATAACCCCTCTCTCTGCTAATGGTTCTCTCAAATTATCTGATGGAAGTCCTACTACGGAACTCACTCAATACTGCCAAGTTGTTGGTTCTTTACAGTACTTAGCTCTCACCCGTCCAGACATCTCCTTTGTAGTCAACAAATTATCGTAGTTTATACAGAGGCTATCTACTATGCACCAGTCTGCGATCAAACGAATTCTGTGATATCTTAAAGGAACCCTCAATCATGATCTCTTTCTTTGTAAACACTCTCCACTTCATCTTCATGCCTTTGTCGATGCTGATTGGGCTAGCAACTTTGATGATAGAACATCCACATCGGGGTATATTGTCTTCCTTAGCGCTAATCCAATCAGTTGGAGTTCTAAGAAGCAAAAGATAGTCGCACGATCTACAACTGAAGCTGAATACCGTGTCATTGCCACTGCCACTGTAGAACTCAATTGGATCACAAATCTACTTCAGGAACTCAACGTCAATTCCACTCCTACAATATATTGTGATAATGTCGGAGCTACCTATATGTGTGCTAATCTAGTGTTCCACTCCCGCATGAAATATATTGCTATCGACTTCTACTTTGTGCGAGATCAAGTTGTCCGTCGTCAACTTCGTGTTTCTCATGTACATACAGCTGATCAATTAGTTGACTCACTCACGAAGCCTCTCGCTCGTAAACTTTTTGCATTGCATCGATCCAAGATTGGTATCCTTGATAGGAGCACCATCTTACGGGGGCATGATAGCATATAAGATTTCCCTAAGTATATGAGGAAATCTCTCTACTTTGTTGAGAGAAATCCTCCCTCTTAACCTATATAAATAGGGAGAGAATATGTCAATGCTAGATAGCTTCTTGAGTAATTCTTATCTTCTATTCGCTTCTAACAATGTATCTTTGAATGACAATCAATACCTTCAGTTTTCTAAAGCACAATGCCTCATATTATCGATTTAAATATATAGGAGAGAAAACTAGAAACTACTTCTACTATCGTCGTACTTTTCGGATGAAATAGGGATCAGTCAAGAGAGAAGATATCAGATATGATTTGTGGTAACTATGATGATTAGATCACTAAAAAATAATTAAGAGAGTTTATCCCACTGTTATAAGTGTTTTTTTTTCTTTATAATTTATCGTACCTTAATCGATATCTAATTAAAAATTTAATATATTTTATCGTAAGTTAATTGGCCACATAAGATATGGCCAAATGGTTTACAGCTTTATTCCATTAGAAAGAAGCACCACCTTCCAGGTGTCTTCCTTTCCATAGATACAGAGTCCATCTTTAGCACCAGAAGATTAGAATGAATACATGGAGCCAAATCCACTTCTATGTGATTACCTCTTGTATCTCTTTATGTAAGTTCTCTTTGTGCCAAGAGAAATTAGATGGACCCAAGTCAGCCAAGTTCTGATGAGTTGCTTGACACTTGTCACGCAGCACCAGCTTTGGCCGGTGATGGGAGTTGGGCTGGGAAGTGGATTAGAGTCATTGTTTCAGACATGGAGGCAACTGAGGGGAGCAATGCACGCACACTGGGCACGCATATGCGGCTGTTCCATGTCTTCTCCAAAGGCAACCATGGCTAACAGACAAATCATCACCTTCGGTCTCCCATGGAGCCTAGCCAAATGGAGCGCCCACCATGGCGGATCTCCTCTTTGCCCAGCACAGACGTGTACCCGCCTCTGGTGCTGCATGTGTTCTTTGGCCTTGGTGGATTCCCCTCTCGATTCCTCTAGGAGTTACGTGCCACGCGTTCGCCACTCTCGATGAATATAAGGAAGCCAATGCTTGATAGTGACATTGAGCTGGTTGTGTCGCCATGACAGCCAGATCGGACGTCGCCATCCTCCAAGCAGCGCAAAGCAGCCTGCAGTCGGCGGACGACCTATTCCGCCTCATCATCGCGGAGCAGCAGATCGGCCGGAGATCCAACGAGCTTTGCTCGGTCGCTAATGGAACCATAACCGAGTTCAAACGCTTGCTCTCATTGCTCGATGGCTCGCCGCCGCCGCCGCGTAAGAGGATAAGGAAGGGCCCGTTGCTGAACACGACCGAGATCGATCCAACCCAGTTCATGGAACGTCGAGCTTTTTGTTCTACTGTGCCAAGCAATGGCCTCGAGCAGAAGCGTAACCGCGAAGCAGACGTCAAGAATCCATGCACGCAGTCGACTGGCGTTCTCGAGCAGAGACTGATGCCCTCTATTAGGAGGCCGATCTATTATTCTTCGATCAGTTTGAATGGTGGTAACAACATGGCCAAGCAACTATGGAGCTACTGCTGCTCTTCCTCTTCGACTCAGGGGTCGATCAACTGTTCTTCTCTTCTCTCCTACAGGAGGCAGCATGGAAGTGGAGAGGGTGCCATTGCAGGGTGCCATTGCTCGAAAGGAAGGAAAGATACCTCACTGATTCAATGATGGAATACTGGTGTTTGGGTTGATCTTTCTTACTGATGCTGTGGCTTTTGCATCCACAGGAAACATCGAATCAGAAGAACAATCAAAGTGCCGGTTGTGGGCGGTAAAGTAGCAGACGTACCTTGTGATGATTTCTCATGGAGGAAGTACGGGCAAAAGCCCATCAAAGGTTCTCCACACCCACGGTAAGCACGCCCTTTTTGGCCCTTCTTCCTCACCAATTAATCTCCTCATTAGAAGCTGGAAGCCATCTGCATGAACTCCGAGGAGTTCTCGCCGTTCCAAGCTCGATCAGGTGGAGTGATATGTGTTCATGCACAGGAGCTACTACAAGTGCAGCAGCATGAGGGAGTGCCCCGCCAGGAAACATGTGGAGCGGTGCCTCGACGATGCAAACATGTTGATTGTGACATACGAAGGCTACCACAGTCACCCGAGGAGTGCGTTAGCTGCATCTGCCGTGGCTGTTCCTCGCTAGGATGAAGAAGGTGTCACTCACTACCTTAACAGAGATTGCAAGGCTCCGCCTTCCGTCTCTTTAGATCGAATCCTCCTCCGTAACAAGGTAGTTGTGTACTTAAATCGAAATCATAAAGAAATAATAAATTTCAAAGAATGGAGACTGTGGTTCGTTGGTAATGATCAAAGAGGAAGAACACCTACTAAACACATCCATACATTGCGGAGAATGTCTTCATTACGGGAAGCAGTGGAAGAATCTGATGAAGGAAGGCGTATGAGAAAGCATACATCAAATCCCATCACTAGAATGTGGTCATGAACACGAAAGTTTCACCTTAATCTGTAGCTTCCTTTCCGTGTATTCATCTATTTATTTGAAGTGTGCAAGCTTGCCTGGGCTCTGTGGTTGCGTAACGACTGAAAAATTTTTAGGGTGATTTCCCTAAGAAAAAATCATCATTTTTATGTTTTCTAAAATGGTGTTTCTTGTTTTTATTTTTATCGAATGATGCTCCTATTTTAAATAATATTTAAAATATCATGCACTAATCTCAATGATATTTTTTTTCGTCAATTACAGTTTTAATTAATGTTCAAAATTTCATTCACTAACTACAATGATATATCTTTTTTTATCAATATTTTAGTCACTTCAGCAAAGTGTTTTGGTATGTTATAATATTTTAATCACCACAATAAAATACTGTAAAGCTGTGAAAACATTGTGAATGAAACAAATGGACTCATAACCTCAATCATACCAATTTCAAACTTAAATATTTGGTATCATAATAGTCTATGAGCAATAACAAAATCAAAGAGATACAATTTAATATCACTTAAGTAAGCCAAACAGAATCAAAATATTATAAAAATTATTTCATATGTCATACTAGACTCAAATAGGTATTTATATAATTTAAAAATAATATAACCTAAATAAGGTTAAAAATACTATGAAATCTACTTAAAAATTCTATAAATAATCCAAATGAACTTCTAACCTAAGTGTTATTTAAGTGGTAAAAGATACAAATGACTATCTTTAAGTTGTTTGTTTCCCTTTCACTTTTAATTCACTTAAACCCTCATTAAAATTATTTCTTAGCCTTTGTTTATATATATATATATATATATATATAGGGATGCTAAAAGCTATATATCTTCTTGGCTCTATAATAATAGTATAAATATTTGGGCCTAGTGTTCTTTTAAGTAACAAATCTAATAGTTGCAGATACCTGGAGATTGTCGAAAGGGAAGGATTAGATGTATCACAACCTGGACTTGATATTGAGAAGTCAAAAGTTCACTACCGATTTACAGAACGTCAAAGAGAAGGTGACGTACACAGGTATTTTCTTGTCTATTCAATGAAAGCGATTATTTATGTTTCTTATATATATATATATATATATATATATATATATATATATATATATCGCTCCAGTATTGATAATTATATTGAATGCATCAATAATAAAAGTTTTACCAGTTATATTAAGCGTGGGGATATCTTTATTAGATTAGTGGATTGGATTACAAGTTTAAATAGTATCAATATTTTTAAAAAATATTAAGAATATTAGGAGTAATTTAATGGGTAACTTATTGAAAAAATCTTAGTAATTAACTTTTATCAAATGCCCATACTTGATTTTTACCAGGTATTTTTTTGGGCTTTGATTAAGATATCCTCATTGTAATCATAAAAAGACAATGATAATTCTTTTATTAGGTTTGAATCGATTTTTTAAAGATTGAATTAGGTTTTTTGAGATGAATCGAACCAAACACTAACTATTCAATTTGATTTAATCGAATCTTAAATTATCGTTTGATTTTTCTAAATTACCCTGCACCTCCTCCACCATCACGTCCTTTCACTTTCGCACTTCGTCACTTCCTCCCCCTCGCCCTCCCCCTCCCCCTTCTCATTGTCATTGGCTGACTCCTTCGCACCCTCTCCCTTTGGCTTCCTCTTTCTCCCCCTCATCATCCTCCTCCCACTTAGCCACCTCCTCCCCTTTTCACTTCTTCCTCCACCTCCACCCATTCCTCCCCCTCTCTCTCATCCACCTCCCTCACCCTTACTATTATTCTTCCACTCTTCTCTCTTCTCCTCCTCTCGGTTTATCTATAAAAATTTTTATATTCAAGTTACGTCGTTTACAACATATTAAAAATATATTATTTTCATATAAAATTATTCTAAATTTATCATAAAACTAAAAAACTTGAGTTATTCTTTAAAATATATTAATTTTTATATAAAATTATCCTAAATTATATGAAAAATTATTATGCTTAGAGTTATACTCGGATTATACTCAAAACTATGCTCATTCGCAAAACATATTAAATATATATATATATATATTAGTTTCTATATAAAATTATTTTAAATTCATCATAAAATTAAAAAAGTCAAGTTATCCTAAAAAATATATTATTTTCTATATAAAATTATCCAAAAAAATATTACATTTCAGTTACACCCATTCATAGAATATATTAAAAATATATTAATTTATATATAGAATTATCCTAAGTTCATCATAAAAATTATATTTTTATATTTTTATTGATTTAGTTACCTTAGAAATTGAAATTAGTTAAACTCAATTACCAACCTATTTTAAAATTAATATTTTTTATTTTTATATATTTTTAGGATGATTAATTATCAAAACTTTGATAACTTTACTATAATATGATCCTAATAAAAATTATATTAATTTTTTATTTTATAATAAATTAATAATATATTTATATAAAATTAATATATATTTATTATATTTTAGGAATGAATAACTCGAGTGTAATTTGAGTGTAACTTAAATATAAAGGATCTGAGTTGATTCGATTTGAATCGATCTAACTCGGACTAATACAATCTGACAAGAATGAATCGACAATCGATTGAACTTAAAACAACCCAGTTCAAGAGCATTATATAAAACTAAAAAAAACGAAAAAGAAAGAAACTCCTTATAAAAGTCAAATATGAGGCATCATCTAATAAAAGCTTATTACTAAAAACCATTTTAATAAATTAAATAATTTTAATTATATTTTATATTTTAAATCTAAATTAGTTGATATCAACGACAATAGAAGTTATCCGAAGGCTCTAAATTTATATTGTATGTCCAATTCTTCGAAGGACAGATACATGTAAAAAAAACACCTCATAAAAAAACTTAAAGACCACAAACATTCGCGAGAGCTATTCCCTCTGGAAAGTATATAAACAAATGTGTAGAGCGTGATACGATCCTAATATATCATTACATGATATAATATAATATGTCCGTCTTGCGCGTATTTTTCGGCCGGTTCATCCCACAACCTCGCCGGCGACGGTTCCATCAGCTCACCCGTTGCCCCTTCTCCTCTGCTTCAAGCGGCGGCGTGGCCCTCCTCGACCTTGTTCTCGCCCCTCATCCACCATATCGTCAACGGATGGTGTTGTCCCCTTCACCGTGGAGCTACTTCTTCTTTCACCTTCCCGAATCGAGGGTTTCTGCAATGGCCGTCGAGCTTCCTCGTCATTCACCTCCCCGAATCAAGGGTTTCTGACCTTCTGGTATGCTGTTATATATTTTCCTGATTCTTATTCTCGAAATCATCATTTATTTCAGATGTTGGCGATCTGATGGTTGATTTTGCATTTTCACTTGATTTCTTCTTCTTCTTCTTCTATTTATAGAGGCTTGGAGTTGTAACATTAGGGAATTTTTCTGATTAAGAATGGTGTATATCAATGTTGCCTCTATCTCATAGCAGAATTAGAAAGAAACTTACTATTCACAATTCATTAAAAATAAATAAAATATTATTTTACTATTCACAACCTCAGTATTAACGATTTTATTTTTTTCCCACAAATCTTTATTTCATTCTCGTTGCCGACGTCGCTTGACGCCGTCCGACCTCACTCGTCACCCTTGACCCCCTTGACGCCGTCCTTAGAGGACGAAGAAGAAGATGATGATGTGGAAGAAGAAGAAAGGAGGAGGAAGAAGAAGACGAGGAGGAGGAGAACGAAGATGAAGTGAGTATTTACGTCGGGATAATTTAGAAATATTAAAAAATTATATTATGGGATAGTAAATAGTAAAAAAAAGGAACTATAAATAGTAATCTTTATATGAAAAGGCATCAAATGATATTTACAAAAAGCCTTAGTAATTACATGGCATCCAATTATTGGCACTAAATTTATGAGCATTTTTAGATTACGGTGGTATTCGCAGTATATTCGAATGGGATTGTGATAGTATGTATGGCTTCAAATCATGATTATTTTGGGATCCATCACCATACTCGTTTGTAGGTCTGCTTCTGATTTGATAGATCAATTGACCCTACAGCTGGGTGAAAATGGCCTAGAACTACGTAACCCAAATTGGTCAAACTCAGGTTTTAATATTGTGGCCATCATGCCTTATAAACCATTATAATTCCTCCATCATTCCCAGTGTGTGGGACATCATCTCTTATTAGATGCATTAAACACACTATTGTGAACATTTTGTTGGTGATCTTATGTTTATACCACTATTGGTTTTGGCTACCACTTATTGAGAATATGCTTCACAAACAGTGTTTGCTTCATGACTAAACTCCATAACCTTGCTTGATCGAACTCCCTATCATGTTTTATGAAATCTGACCGGTGTTATATGTTGAACCATATTTGTTGTTCTTTGGTCAAGGAACTCATTTCTTGAGAAGAATCTATAGAGCCACAGCTTTCATCTAGTCGCAAATTGTTGGTGCAAGCTAGATAGCTTGGCCTTCAGCAAAACATACTAATATTGAGATTTGAAACTGGTTTAAAGTCCTTAGTTTTGATTAATTGATGACAACCTTGATTTTTCCAGTTAAGTTGTTTTAAGCTTCTTTTTTGAACCGTATGGCTTAACTTGAACTTGTATATGGATCAACAAGTTTCTATGAACAATTCCACTCCATACATACATACATGCAAACGAACGTGGTATTATATCTTAAGACATGTTCGCATGAGACCAAATAGATGGCAAACCAAGACTCATAAGCACTTGTTACAGTTTACAAATGTTTGTTACATCTATGTAGGGAATATGCAAATTGGCATGAATCCATGTTTTGCTGCAAACTGCCTCAATTTTATATCATTTTGCTGCAAACTACATCATAACAATGAGGTGACAGAAAAAAAACCCCAATTCGTAGAAAAAATATCACACTTTAAGACAGTGATAATTTAGTTTGTTAATTTTTGCTCAAATGTCAAGTCATGCTCTATTTATTTGTATAAAGGAAAATTTGTGTAGGATTTGCAATATCTATTTTATACATTGTCCATAGAAAAATTAGCTTGCATCTCAAACAATTAGAGATTCTCTTTTGGTAAATGCTGTGGAAAATTTGTTGGCAAAGATATTACACCTAAGGTTCAAATTAGTGGATGATACTTATTTGGTTGTTTTCTAACTTCAGAATGAGATGCAAATTCATTATGTGTCACTGTTCTATGAACTGAACACACAGATAGTCTTCTTTAAAGATTTAGTGATATTATTTAACATCCTATATATGGTGCAAATCTTCTTAATAGGACTTGATTTCTTGCATAGCGAACTAGTGGCCAGAACTGACCTTTCAATAATACATACTTGCAAAAGTTAAACTAAAAATATGCTTTAGAATAATAAATCTAGTAGAATTTCTCTATGTTCGATTAGAAAAATGTCCATAGAAAAATGAAGCTGTTGCTGTTCCAATAAATCTAGTGGAATTGCTCTATGTTTGATTAGTCAGTTGGACCTGGGACTAAAAGAATTGAGATGGAATCTCCACAAATTTGACTTTTCAAGCCCAAGATCTACCAGATCTCTGAACAGACTAATGCAGCAAAGAAAGTTATTTTTCGTGTCATGGATAGAAGACATCAGGAAGTCAACTTCATAACACGAGAAGTGCTAAATCTTGGAAATCCTAGATCCAGGAAGGAAACCTGAAATACTTGTGGAGAAGGAAAAGAAGAAAATTTATGTCTTCATTGATCTTCAAATATTTTGTTGCAAGATGTATCTCTAATCATTAAAAATCATTTTTATTTCAGAAGTCTTCATGTTTGTTATCCATGTAAAAAGAAATCTTCTGCCAACTAAAATAATGGATTATGCAAATAAGCATTATGTTCTTGATCTTGCCATGAAAAATGCAATTTTTTGTAATTTTTGCAAATAACCTGAAAGTCATATATCATAACTATGGTTGATGATGATAAAAAATTGTGCATTTAAATCAGATTCAATCACAGAGAATCCACACATTACTAAATCATTAGCTTTTAGCTGCAACTGATTCAACTAAATTGTGTTACTTTGAGAACAGTGATATTTTTTATTAAATTGATATCCATGTTGCATGTTCTCTATGACCTGCTAGAAAGATACAAACTGACAGTTTGCCATTTTAGCTATCAGTTAACCCAAAGCAACTTGCTGCTAAAGAGGAATACAGATGTTTTAAACATCAGGATGTATTGGTTTCTGGAGATTCTGTGCATCGATAGGCAGATCACAATGGCGACAAGATCTTAGGGATTAGCAATATATTGCATACCTGCTATACATGGTTCTTTCATGTGATTCTGTGTGTGAATGCATATCATAACCGGGACTAGATTTTGGGAATTGGCACAATCTTGTAGACCAGCTATACATGGTTCTTTCAAGTCCGAACATACCTTTGGACTGGCCGTGAATTTTTAGGATACCCATTATTCAACTATTAGCTATCAGACTTTTTACTGTTAATCCTCAGCTGGCACTTCAACACATGCCTTTACACCTAAACTTCACTTTTCTAATTCCTCTGACTCTCGCACTCATTCATTCACTCTCATTCTCTTTTACAGACACATGCAAACACACATTGATGTGCTTCAACATACATGCAAACACAAATTGATGTGCTTCAGCACTTACAACTGTAGTGATTGATCTTAGGCCTTCGCAAGAGAATCTATCTTATCTCAAGGTGCTAACCATGGAATAGAAGATCTTCTGTACTACCATAAAGTTAAGGTATTTTCATCTTCCAGTGGAAAATTTTTGAACCTGATGATAGAAACTCACTTTGATGATGAACCTGAAGTCTTACTGACACTATATAAAGGAGAGATGATGAAACACTTACAGAAGCGGGAAGCTAAAAGTCTTTCAACTTGTCACAAATAAAATATAACTAATATAAAGGAATTCTTGAATTACATTTAGATTGTTGTTGCAAATACTTTTGGACCTAATTCTAGAAACCTGAACTAATGTTGTCCTTCAAGTCTCACTAGCATCAAAACATTGAGATGAGGAAACACTTGCAAGAACCAGGAAGCCACAATTCATTCAACTTGTGACTAGTAAAATATAAATAAATTATAAGGGAGCAAATTCAATGTCATTCAAGACAACATTGAGCTTCAGAAAGGATAACCAACATCATTGCAATTCTACTCAAAATAAGAGATAATGCCCATTTAATAGTCTTCAATCTGTAAACGTTCAACACTATATCCTTTGTGCATCTTAGCCAATATCAGTGACATGGTTGATCAAATTTTATTAGTATGTTTCTGTTTATATTCCAAACTGTCTAATGATTATGATCATGGCTAATTTTTTGACGTCATGCTATCAAGTCTGAAGCTATTACAGATAAACACAAACACTGACATATACTATTGCATCTGTTGTCAGTGGATGTCGTCTGATCCATCAGACATGGAAGAAGCAAACATGCCTATGTTCCTGCTGCAACAGACGGACTGTACATCTCATGGATGAGATTGAGTTTTCGGAAATAGTCTATGGATGGCTATGTACATTGGGTGCTGAACCAGTGGAATTGGCTGAGGTATTTCTTGCTGCTGTCCGAAGTGCAGAACGGTAGAAAATATGAATGCTGTCACCAAGTGCTACTTATGCATGGTCTTCTTGTTGTTTTTGATCTCTCATTATGGCCTGTGCTGTAAAGTGCCTCCAATCTGGTTGTTGATGCCAGTACCAGCCTTTCTCTGAGATGCCTGACATGCAAAGTTGACGCAGCTGCATGGTTTTAGGAATCCAATGCCGACATCGAGGAGCTAGAATTCCAAGTTCCTGGGCCATTGTACCGGTGATCCGACCCTGCTACTCAACTACTTTCAAGAAACCATGGGTCTGTAGAAATATCGTGATTCTAAAGCTTCAAAAACAGTGGCTTCTGCTGATTAGAACAGATCTCTTCATGCTGCAAGTCGTCCGCAGAACCCAGGACGGGGAGGTTCATGATTAGTCTCAGAAACAAGACCTATCCCATCAATCTTTCTTCAGCAGTACTACAAAACATGATATGGAGCAGAAGTGTGCAGCTGGCGGAGAACAAAGCTCACATGGATGATCTACGTCCTCTGAACTACAGCAGAGAGGCTCAGGTAATGGAAACATCGAGATGTCCTGTTTCATCACAGTTTGCTTCTTCTGTCGCACTGCGTGATTGCATCACATCACATGTTTATCCAACTATTTGTTGTGCTAAATCTTACGTTGTTTGTGTTTGGTAACAGTTCTGCTGATGCTTTCGCCGGATCTCATTAATGGCGATTGCAATTCGTGGTATTCCATTTAGTGGTCAGATCAAGATTGCAGTGAGGATCTGTTACTTGTGAGCTTGTTTGGGAGATAGGATCTGGAGAAACTTCACTTGGATTCAAGCAGCTCCATAGCATATCATGAACAACGACTAACTTTTGTTCGGGCCAAGCTGTGGCTAAAAACTCGATTAAAGTGCAGTGGTAGAAGACTCGATCAAGAAACGTGAGAGCATTTAGAAGATTGGTGCTGTGATGAACCGTACTCCTGCGCTGCGCCGTAGTGGCATGGCAGCGCAGCTTTTGCCGGGCGATCATCCGAGACTTTGATCGGCCATTCTCTCGCCAAATCCTTCGGCACCCAACACCAAGGTTTCCTTTTCTTCTTCTCAAGGAGAGAAAAATATAAAAAGGGTTTTAGAAGTCGATTGCTCATTCGGGTTTCTTCAACTTTGGAACTCTGGCACTGTTCGTATGATTCAAAATCAATTTATTATGGCTAAAAAGGTATCTACTGGTGGGCAAAGGTAAGTAGTGACAGTTCAGATGAAATCTTTACCGACTCAATTAGTTGATAGATATCTTTATAGATAAATGTTTAAGTACAAATACATACCTTGTTTAAATGCATCAAATAAGTACAAATACTTAATATCATGCCATCATTTTTTTAGCAACAAAATAATAATGAGTAAAATATTTATGAATTTTTGGTTAAATGTAGATGATAACGTTTATGATTTTATTATCAAGAATCAAAATCTTTCCCGTAAGTGAATATAGTACACAATCATTTTAAGTGTAATAATAATATCTGTGAATTTTAATTTTGGTCAAATCCAAAATGAAGTAATAATATCTATGTACTCAAACCTATTGACTTGTGTGATCGTATCTATTGACCTGCAACGCCGTACCTGTTGGTGGCAGATTATAATTTCTTTAAATCCTACATTAATGAGTTAGTCTTCGCGTGCCGCGTGCATTCATCGAACTTGCGTTTATCCCCAGAATATACATTCTTTAAGTTAATATTACCATTAAATAATATGTTATTAATTACAAAATGTTTAATTTTAGTTTAATTTACCTGATCCAAAAGTCATACCAGCGACCAACTTCTATAGCTGGACAATATCTTAATAGTCTGATATGATGTTTCACTATAGCTTTATGCATCGATGCAGTACTCTTATTGTGTCTCCTTTGTACTCTCTTGTGCAATAATTCATGCATTGCATGCGAAGATAAACAGTTTCTTTTCCTATTCTCCAATTCTAAATTACGTACAAGTATTGATTTGGTTATTCCATTTTCCTAAAGGAAATTATGGAACCGTTTCTTTTTCAAGGAGATGTTTTATTGTAAGGATTCTAAAAAGAGAACTATGATGGAAAATTAAGAACAAAAGAAGAAAGCCTTTAGTGATATGTAAATGTTGTGGCATTATAAGAATCAAGAAATTTTTTTTTTTAAAAGAATAAAGATTTCGTCCTTTTTTTTTTCTTTTCTTTTCTTTTCTGTATATGATATGTAAAAGAATAGCTCATTGGCAAATCTTAACATAACCTAATTATTATTATTATTATTATTATTATTAAAGAGGAACAGAATGCACCAATTTCTAGCCAATATATAGTGTAGAAAGAATCAATGTAAGTCACCAAACACTAAACGATATATATAATGTAGAAAGGGTCAATGTTAGTCCTAACGTTCATCTTATTATCGTCCTAACGTTCATCCTTACCATCATAAAAAATAATCATTAGAGCCCATAAAGTCAGTCGATGAATCATGATCGACCGCATGTACGACTAAAAGACTTAATTAGTAGAGTTAAAGCCCGTGTAGCCCATTAAGAATTGCGTAACTCACGGTGTGTTCATGGTGCTTCATGAAGAACAATCGAAGCTAACAAAGAAGCAACAAAACTAATCTTACCTACTTTTGCAGCCAACAACAGGCAAAGAATAAAAAGTAAAGCATTCAGTCCAAATGAAGCTTTGGTGCTTCCAAATGAAACAAGAACACCTTTTGAGGCCTCATGCTCGGTTTTGATGGTGGGTATCAGTCCACACAAGCTTCGAAGACATCCCACCAACAAGAAGAAGAAAAGGAAATGTTAAGCGCCATGAAATGCTGCACAAATCAATCACCAACATGATTGAGATTCTTCAGCTGTGACAGCAAGTACTCAACCAGAAGCGATGCAAAATTGATCCAAGTAGAGCTCTCTGAATCCCTCTCGCCCAGATGACAAAGCACATTGGAAGCTTCCATGTTTCTCCCAGCCATGAGTCGACGGGCAAAGATCATGGTCAGCTGGGAATGCTTTTGCATCCTCCTGTGAACTGTCAAACCTTCGGAAATGAACTCCCATCTCTCACAGTGCACTGGAGGATGAAATTTCCAATGACAGCAGCAAGTTGTGGGAATCTCACATGTGCAGCATGATCCTATCGAGGAGCAGATCTCTCTGTCGGCTACTTGATTTCCCACTGCAATGCTCAGCTTTCACAGAGGGAGTTGATTAAAGCATCCCATGTTCAGAACCGAACTGTGAATCCCTGTGAACCTTCACTTGGCACTTGCGACCTCAGACTATGCTCGCAGATCTGAATGCTTTGAATGATGAAACCTGCACGGGCATCGTGAACTTTTAGTCGGTGACATCAAGGTCGTGATAGAAGGATCCCGATGCATTTGCATTCTCATCCCTCGAGCTCGACCAACCCGTTCCCACTTCAAGAACCTCATGCATTTCTTCCAAGTCTTAAGACCCATAGTGTCAGGTTGCTTATGATTTATGCCCCAACAGATGGATCGATAACAGTGTCAGAAAGTGAAGTTTGGTGTAATGTAGGATCCACAAATCATGCAAGTACGCAATGTTTTATGATGGATAAGATTTGTTGAGTACTTAAAAACTTGGCTCTTACCACTGGAAATTATTTTGGCCAATTATATGAAGTGAATTATTAACCCTCAAGCAAAACATCCGAACCCTCTCTGCTATTATGCATGGTGAACTTGGATCAGGTCTCCGGTTCAGTCGAGATTCGACTGCTTCAGCTTCCTGGAGTAGCAAGGGAATGCAAGCTGGTGAAGAATAATTTAGACAGCCAAGAACCATTGTGGGTGATCAGTAAATGTCACAGCTACACACTGGTGCAACCAAGCGATGCCTTGGTGGTCAAGCTAATAATAATTTTGCAACAGCACCGAATAGCTGCATCTAATCAGAACACACTGGTGCTCAGTCACCCATAGCTGGGCAACAAACAATCAAACCCCTGCAAGAAATTTGTCCCACCTCGAGGCCTCATATTGGCTGGCAAAGTGTGTGGATGTGACTGGAGTTTTCTCCGAGCAGAGATGCCATTGGGCGGAGAAGAGAACATGGGCGTCCACCATCACTGCTCTCGAAATGACTCTATGCCATCCTTAGACTCCCATTCGATCGAGCTATCATCATGTCGAGAACTTCAAATGGTTCGTCGATATGCCGAGTGCTCCGAGTAGTCCATTCATGCCATCCCACCACAGGCACAATATTCCATTCTTCACGATGTTTGAACCGTGCTCTCTTTTTCGGACCGCTCCAAAAGCAGACTGAACATGGAGAAAATGATGGTGTTGTTCTTCCTTGTTTCACACACACACACACAGAGCTACAGCCACACAAGAGATAACAAGGAAGGTGATGCCGTCGTAGGTTTACTGATTCCACCTCCCCGCCCATTTCTTTTCTTCCTCGACATGCATGCATGTAGGAGCACCCCTTTGGAGCACAACAGAGAAAAAGATAGCTAAACCCAGTAGGCGTTTCCCAAGCACAAGATGCAGGCCACATGCAGCCTGTCTCTTGCATACCATAGCTCATCTGCAACATAAGTTAGTCCTCAGCATAGGGATGTGTCCTGGATCAGTTGACTATAAAGTAATCGTCTTCTCCACACAAGGGTACATGATCCATGGGAGATGCTGTGCCCCTCGTAATCTCGAGGGCATGGGGTATCGGCACTTTTCAAGGGTTGGCAGTACCATGACATGAATAAATTGGTCCTCCTGCTGTACTAATGCGGTATTTAAATGTTAACAGTGGAACCAGGGACTTGCTCCCAAGATTACCTCATGTGGGAGGTCTGGGAGCGAGTGACATCCTCCTTTGCCCTGGTCTCAAGGAGCCCCGTCCCTCCCTCCCCGCTCTGCAACACATGGTCCTACCATCTCCATGCAAGGCGGCCTCCGGCTCCAACCATGGCGCTTCTCTTGGCGGTCTCAGGGTGAAGCCAAACGATGACAAGGGCACATGGGCTGGCGATCATCACCCAGCCCGCCTTGTTCCTCCACCAAGGGACCTCGCACAGGAGCACCCCTAACTAGCTGAACGTGATGCTGTTCTCCTCGATGTATCGAGCGCGGGCGGGGGTGCGACCAGTCCCCAACTGTTCGGGAAAATGACCGACGGAAAAAATCATGCTCGCGGTGGGGGGAGCGTGGTTGCTTTCCGCTTTTCTCGACTTCTCATTCGCTGCTGTGCGACTCATCATGCTTATCCTCGATGGTCGCTTTCGTCGCATTAAAGGATGATGACCTTCGGCATGCATGGCCCGAAGACTCCTGTTGACGACCCAGACATGTGCCTTCATCCTCCTAATCATACGTCCTACTTATACATACGTTGCACGAATCTTCTACTTGGTTTACGTGTACTTTATGTGATAATTCATATGAAATCTCTGTTATTATTATTATTATTATTATGGTAAGCGGAATTGCTACGTAATTTTGTCACGTTGAGGAGCCCCCAACACCTACATGTGGAAGATATTTTCCGAGAGACACGTGTTCGGCAAGCTTTGAATGCGGGGAGGGGCCGAACCCCATCGGATGCAGGTCGTATTCATTCATTTTGGGCTACACATGTGTGTGTGTGTTGTTATATGTGTTTAGGAGTCCCCAATTCCCCCCCAGATTTGCATCACATTCCTCTAATTTTACTCTCATGTAAAAGAATCCATTCTCCCAAAATTAGTTACCTTAAAACCTTTTTAATTAATAAAATATGAGAGTTGAATATATTTTAATCATATTTTTTTATGATTTGAACGGTCTAATTAATAAACTAAATTGATCGAGAAATCAATTAATTCTCGATCAATCTAATTCCACGTTAATAACCCTGTTTTATTTTTTCTTCGTGAGGCCAGTGAATCGTATTTGCGTAAATTTAAGCTAGTAAATATGTCGATTTCCGTCATAATTATCCGCTGCTGAGTTGAAACCGTGCTATAAATGAAGCATGATTGCTATGGTCCTTTTTTGGGTGATAAAACCGTGAGTCATGCTGGTGTTGCATGGTTGGACCCACAGTACAAAGTGGCATCGCTTGGACACACACTTCTCCTGCGGCTTGTGGTCCATGGGGATCAACACGTAGGTAGTAATAGTAGCAACGTCCTACATTTGAAGCGCTTAAAAATCCCCATCGTCTCTCTTCCTCCTCCCTGTCCTCTGCTTCGCACGCGCACAACTCCATCACGCAAAAATCCCGTATAAATAACCCCCCAAAACGAAGCCCAGAGATTAGAACCAAATCTGCTGCGTATCCCTCTTCCCCCTTCCACCTCCTCCGCCGAGATCGGCGTGTGAACGTGGTGGACGTCGAAGTGAGGTGAACAGCCCACACGGACCCAATTCTTGGGTGGGGGGTGGGGGTATCAGCGATCGCGATGCGGGCGCGGGAGATGCCGCACCCGCTGTGCTGCATCTCCATCGACTGCCCCGGGCTCGGCGCGCGCTCGCCGGCGCCGGACAACCCGACGCCCGACCCCGACGGCGCGGGCGAGGGCCCCTCGTCCGCCGCCGTCGCTGGGATCCTCTGCAAGTGGACCAACATCGGCAAGGGGTGGCGGTACCGGTGGTTCTCCCTCCAGAGCGGCGTCCTCTCCTACTCCAAGATCCGTCGGGGGGACCCGCCGCTGGTGCCCGAGGGTTCCGGTGGCGTCCGCCTCATCGGGAGAACCGCCGCTCTGTTTTCCCAGGCTGCCGCCGCTTCCATCACAGCTTGCCGCAAGCCCCGGAAGCCGGTGCGCGTCGTCCACCTGAAGGTAAGCGAGAAAACGATCGATCACCTTTTTTTCTAGGGAGAAGAAAACGTTGCATCTGAGGTAGATTTAACGCCTAGCATATGAGATTTTGCTATTAATCTATTCACTTATGTTTGTGATCTGTCTCTCTCCAAGTCAAATCCGGCTCTAGGGGTTTGGAATTTGATCCTGAATCTTTGGTGGCGTGAATGAACTTGATTATGTCTAATGCATCTTATATCATACTTGGGTTCAAGATAACCTCGCGATTTGAAGTAAAAATGCTTTGAGATGAAACAGTTGAATCCAAATAAAATAAATTTAGTGAAATAAATGGACGGTTGAGATGAAGCCTGGGAAGCTAAATACTGTGAGCGCGGAAGAAGGCATGGGAAGCGGTAGGTTTGGATTTGGTAAGGAACGGGGCAGACTCGCCTCGCTTCCTCCCCAACCCTGTTTGTCGATGGTGGAGGTGGTGTTGGAATTTGGATTTGGGCAGGAGGCGGTGGTGGAGGAGGAAGAGAGGGAGAGGGAGGACGTGAACAGGGGCGCGGTTTTGTTTGCCTGTGTGATGGAGATGGATGGTTCCTGTCGCCCTTCCTTAGGCCAAGGCGGGGTTTTTTTTGGCGCCGTAGGGGTACCTAAATATAATTGTCGAGGGGCGAGGTGACCCCTGCCGTAGCTGCTGTTCTTGCCAGAGAGGAGAGGGTTTTGGCCTCTGCGATCGGGTTCTTTAAGTAATCAGGCCATTGTACTACGCTATTCGTGGTTGTCTTCGTTCTTCTTCTTCCGCTATGTTTTCTCCTTGTTCTTTTTCTCTCCCCTTCCTTCCATGATTCTCTTAGTTCTGCTTTATTCATGCCCTTTGACTTGTTGAGGATGTAACATGACGTGGGCAAAGTCTATTCACTGTTTCGTGTTGATTCAATGGGTTGCTTCTTCCCTATCGATTGATCTTTTCGTCGTGCACTTTCCCCTCTTTGTTTGTGCTGTTTTGGTAAGAAATCTAGCTTTTGGACGTGATGCTACTGAGAAATTTCTCACCTGTTACGTCCGTGTTAAAATGATTTGCGCTCCTGCTCATGTGAAGAAGCGTATGCGAACGCGTACAGTGATGAATGGAGAAGGAACCTCCGGAAACGAGTTTCTGTGACTCGTGGCGCGAAAAGCGAAGCGCGGTCCGAAGCATAAGGAACAAAATAAATAAAAGAAAAATTCGATCTACTCGGCTCCTGCGTCGTCATCAGAGTGTGTGTATATATATATATATATATATATATATATATATATATATATATATATATATATATATATATATATATATATATATATATATATATATATATATATATATATATATATATATATATATATATATATATATATATATATATATATATATATATATATATATATATATATATATATATATATATATATATATATATATATATATATATATATATACACACACTCTGATGACGACGCAGGAGCCGAGTAGATCGAATTTTTCTTTTATTTATTTTGTTCCTTATGCTTCGGACCATCACATTTTTCTTCGCAAAAAATGGTAGGAATATCTGAATACTTTCACCTATGGTAGCTGGCACCTGTTGGTGCTAGATTTATGGTTCTCAAGAGTTGGTCGCAGTGGGTGGGTTTGCCAGTATTTATGGTGAAGTTGTTTGGTAGTGGTTGTAGCGTGGCCTATCAATGTTAAGGCTGTAAAGTGCTGATGACTTTTTACGCTCGTTAACTTATTTGCAGCTCCATACCAGAAGGAGATATGGTGGCAGCCTATGACAGGAGATCGTGTGTTGGGAGGACTTAAGTGATAAAGTTTGAGTCCTTGTGTTCTGTAACTAGAAATACTAGTGTTTGCAAGTACTGGTCCAAGGGCTAGAACTTCTATGATCTTCATGCGGAAATCTTTAGTGACATTAACTTGCTTGATCAGTCCAACTGGAAGGCTGAAATGAAATTCGACTTTTATCTTGGTCTTTTATTAAATAGACGCATAAATCTAAATTTTGGTACTATGCACTTTTGCACGTTTTAGTCATTACTTTCCTGCCACTATCATTTTATTTGGATGGTAATGCACCTGTTTCTTGAGGTTGAGGGTTCCATCACTCTGATGACACTTTGTGTGCCCATTGCTTGCTTCTTGTGCACTTCTCACCCTTATGGAGCTTATTTGGCGCCTTGTGCATCCTGTCCAGCACTGGTTGCTGCATAAGAAAGAGTCATAACTTTCAAGTTGACTAGGTAACTCTTTTTGGAAGCTAGAGATGGTGTACTGTGATAGACAAGAAAGTGCACCAAGACATAGGATGAGATTTCATTTGTGATTATGTTTCAGGTATATACTATACTAGTATCTCTTGAGATCAATTTGCTTAAAAATATTTCTTTGGACCTAAGAGGTTAGGCTACAAGTTCATTCTCTTTCCTCTTGAAGTAATAAATGAGTGTCAATTGGACAACTAGATGATGTTGTCACATGCAGCAGCCTAGGCCTTGCATTTAAATGGGTATTAAGAGGTGGGTTGACTATTAAAGTGTCTGGGTGGATGGATAGTCCTTGGGCAGCGAAGACACTAGTTCCATTATATCTTCTACTTAGTTGTTGCAAGTATATTTTAACATAGTGGTTAGGATGGTTCTCTTAAATGTAAAAATATTATAACTTTCAACTCTTTTACTGTCTTTTGGAAATATCTGGTGTGAATACCCCTTAATAGTAAAAGTGCAAGAGTACTTTGTATGATTATATTTTCCTTTACAGCTTTTGGAGATAGAATGCAGTCAAAGATGCCAAAGATATCTATTAATGTCAATAACTTTGGATGATTAAAGTTATCTCCTGGGGAAACACTAATTGCTGTCTTCTTGGTGGTGTAGTTTAGCATTTTTTTGGGAGGCCAATGCAGTATGGCAACCTTCCATGCATTTTGTACTATCCATGAAGTGAACAGTTTAAATAATCAGGTTAACTGAATAACTCTGTATGTGTTAGACAGGGTTGTTGGCACACTGCACATATATAATAGTCAGTTGTCTTTATGCTTCCTATATGTGTTATCGATATCAGCTATATGTGGTACCTAAATCATGAGTGAGAAGGATAACTAACACTTGTAGCACTGATAATCCTGTTGAGTTTAAATTTGGTCCAATACAATTGCACTACTTTAATATCAATGCAAAAGTAATTACTCTCTCGTAATCATGATATGCGTGCATCATACTGATCCATTGTAGTATAATTTGTATTTTGTTATAATACATTGTCCAGAACAAAGTGTCTTAGAGAGTGTTCACTCTACTTGACCATATTCTATCAATTTATGTACATTATAATCTCTATGAGATATACATTGTCTTTATGCAGTCATTTAAAGACTTCTGTGCAATTTTTTTATTATAATCTCTGTTTATTAGGATTTTTGGGATGCAATAACGTGCTTCATGTGTCCCCGCAGCATGCATGAAATGAATAGCTAATGTAACTTGCTGCTGATAGAGTGTCTTAAAGCAGCATACTGCTTTGATATAAGCAAATTTTGTTTAGGTTCTAATTAAATTCTTTTGAACTTGTCTCAGATTTCATCATTTCGTGAAAGTAAGACGGATGACAGAAGATTCTATATATTCTGTCCAACAAAGACACTTCACTTGAGGACTGATTTGAGCATAGATCGTGTGGCCTGGATTCAGGCTTTGATTTTAGCAACAAAAGAAACTTCAATATATAGAGGAATATCTTTCATGCAGAATGATGTATCGATTTCAACTGAAAAGCTTAGAGATCGAATGCAAGCTGAAGGATTAGATAAGTCACTCATCGAGGACTGCGAGCGGATTATGAATTCAGAGTTTTCCGAGTACCACAGACAACTGAAGCTTCGATATGAAGAGCACTTAAACTCTATTAGTACATTTCATCAACAGCTGGAGGTACTCCTTGCATAAATTAACCTAAGGCGTGGCTGTTTATTTTGATATCTTAGACTGACATGATATTTTTTGTTTTTGCTAGTTCACCGTAGTCATTCAGTCTACATTGATGTTATATGCTTTTTGTTGCTGTTTTACTTCGATGATTGCAGATCATTAAACTTGCTTGGATTAAAAAAAAAGTTCTGAAGAGTCCAGATCAGACTGTTCTTTGTTGTGGGTATAACATTCCAATGACATAATTGTATTCAATCATTAAAATTTAATTTTCAAGGTTGTATTTTTAGATTGTTTAGATGAGAAAAGGCCAGCCATGCACGAGGCTCCTGCCTATGCAGGATATATGGAGGGTCAAAGATTGTAGCTTTACCTTCGCAAACAAAAAAGCTTTCTTAACCCTAGATTGTAAAGGAATAACCTTACCTTGACACAATTCACCCTCTGGTTTTTATTTCGATGACATTGATTACACTATTTGATGCCTGAATATGTCATAAATGACTATATGTCCATTAACTTTGGGTGCATGGTTCCTTGTGATGCTCTAGCTTTGCAAATTGAACCTTATCTCTTACCATGTCCTAAAGGTCTGGATGGTCTAATATGCTTATTATCATGCAAAGTAAGGTAAAGTAATTACATTTCTTTGAAGTTATAGTTTGCTCTTTTATAGTTGCCTATGCCATAGAAAATTCAATAATTTCTTGAAAGGATTGGAATTTTGTATTTGGGTACTGTGGTTGGACGAGTACATACTGTCAGTACTTAGTACACCGGTATGTACCAAAAAGGAAGGTAAAGTATGCTTATTATCATGCAAAGTAAGGTAAAGTAATTACATTTCTTTGAAGTTATAGTTTGCTCTTTTATAGTTGCCTATGCCATAGAAAATTCAATACTTTCTTGAAAGGATTGGAAATTTGTATTTGGGTGCTGTATCGGTCGGACCAATACATACTGTCAGTACTTAGTACACTGGTATGTACCAAAAAGAAAGAAGAAGAGGTGTGAAATAGAAGGAAGACGAGAATGAGGTGAACAAAGAGGAGGAAGGGGGAAGATGGTGGAGGCAGAGGAAAGAAGAAGAGGAGGTAAGTGGAGTAAAAGGAAGAAGAACAGGAGGTGATGGAGGAAGAGACAAAAGAGGAAGGAAGAAGAGGAGGAAAGTGGACGAAGAGGAGGCAATGGAGTAAAAGGAGGAAGAACAGGAGGCGATGGAGGAAGAGGTGGAAGACGAGGGAAGAAGAGGAGTCAGTGGAGGAAGAGGAGGAGAAGAGGAGAAAGTGAACCCGAGGTCAGCGGTGCACGTTGGTCAGAAGGGAGGTAGCAGCGGCAGGTTGTGATTTCAGTAGTGACGGCTCAGAGAAGGGCTCGTGAATTGAAGCAGATAAACTTTTTTTTTTTTCAATTGACCGGATTGGATTGCCCGAAATTGGGGTGGTCCGCGTCTCAATTCAGGCTTGGACCAGTAACTACCAGTTGGTATGAGCGAAGTGGGCGAAACTGCAATGACTGCTTTCTTGTATAGTCCAGTCACTAGATCTTTATTTTCGCTTTTGAGATTACTGTACAGGCATGTGGGTCATGTTCTATTTGTCCTTTGACTCTTTTGTGCCTTGGTGATTAATATTGTTCCCCATGCTAGTTATTATTTCTCCAGTTAGCTTGTCTATTAAAAATGAGCAGATTCATGGAAGGTAGACCTTTGTGAGAATTTGCTGAAACTGCTAAAAATAAAGGTATACTAGATAATTGTTCAGATGTTGTGGTCTTCCTTTAATGTCATGGAGAGCAACCGAGAATTTATGCTCTAATTTTTATGCATTTTTCCAGTTACCTTTATGTTTGTCTTTAGTTACTGTCAGTCAACCTGAGATAAATCGAACTGTCTGGTTAAGTAAATCATACATGGAAAAAGGCCAAATTGTCATCATGCAAACAACAAATAGTATGATAATTGTGTCGGCTTCATGGAAATTGTGCCCATGTTGGTGGTAATGTGGAATCCCAATATAGATTGCATGGCCACTATGTGATGATGATGGAGCATCCACATGGCACATGAGAGGTTGAGCTTTGTCCATCGTGGTCATGCATTTGCCATATCATCACTATATCAAAGTTATGTTGCTTGGTAATATGTTTGTGCCAACATGATGGACAGCCATGACATGCTTGCTTTAGTAGAGATGATTGAAACCATTTGAAATTTTTTATGGTATTTTAAATAGAGGGTACAATCAAGGTTTATAATTTCGATCTATGCTAGTGTACCGACCAATGGTCGGTATGGTATGTACTAAGGCATACCGACGATACACTAGGGTGTACTGATCGTATGCCAAAAAAATAAAAAATAGCTCCAAAAATATCTGAAAAATAAAAAAAAGTTAGATTAGGATTTTTAAGTTGGAAATAAATATAAATTTAGTATAATTTTAGCGAAAATAATCTAAATTAGGAAAGAATAGTGACACGTTTTTTTCGAGCTTTGATGAGTAACTTTGTGGTATGTTCTGAACTGTCATTCGATTAATATTTAATTATCTATAAAGAAATAATTTGAATTATTAGATATAAGTGAGAATGAGTCTGAGGGAGTTGAAGAGATTGAGAAAGTGATATGAGTTAAAAAAAGGGGGAGGAAAGGGTTTAAAAACCCTTCCCTAGGTTCAAATGGTCAATTTAACTGTTTGAAATAGAGCGATCTCAACACTTGATTTGTAACAATCAAAATCCAATCATTACCGATTGGTACAGGTCGGAAATGGTCAGATTTTGATCGTTACCGCCAAGTACAGACCCTGTATCACTCGATACAGGATTAAGTTATGGTACTGCCTAGTAAAGGGTGATTCACGTACCGGTCCCCTGTCGGACCGATATATACCACCCATACCGAGTGGTACGGGTTGGTACTGCAAACCCTGGGTACAATAGTGAGTTTTAATGCATAGTTGACAACATACTGATGGGATTCATGTTGGAGAGTGTATATGGTATGTTAACAGTATTTGTAAGGATATACATGTTCTTTTGAGCTTTGGAGGGGTATAGAGGATAATCTAACTCTGCCATGGTTACACAACAAATTTTCCTTTTTTCTCATTGGTTTGAGGAAATGGTTTGTTTCTGAATATATTGTTTCTAAGGATCTTTATCTACATATGCAGGAAATTGATGTAGAAGATCTGGCAACTAGTGAAGGCCAATTGCAGTTAACTAAGTATGACTACTCCAGTTCTGGGCATGAAAAATATAACGGTACTTACCACTCTAGTTTTTGTCCGTGTCAATCCAAGAAATAGGACAACAACATATGCTTCTTTCAACCAGTACTCTTGTTTTTCTTTTTTATTTTGTTTTGGTCATGTTTTAGATTATGTGTAATTTTGGGAGGTTTCTTACTAGCTGAAACTTTTGGGAAGAACAATAGAAAAAAGTCATCTCATGCTGATGTCAAAGTAGGTCAAGTATCTGAGACGTGCATCTGTTTTCTCCCCTTTTTTTATTTAATCTTTCTGCTTACATGGGTCTGTCGCAAAGTCCATCAGCCTTTAGTTGACTCAAACCATCATATTTCACTTGAATTCATGTGCGAAGCCCATTAATAGTTTAACCCTTAATCACCTTGAACATGTTCTCTTTTTCATCCATCTTTCGTGTTGGAGGGTGGTAGGTATGTTGGCATTATATGTGATTATGTGGAATTTGGGCCCCTTTTTCTGCTAGATTAAGCTTTTTGGGAGCACACAATTCGACTGTTTCTTTTTTATTTCCTATTTTCTTGGATCCATTGTTGGCTTAAGTTAACTTATTGGAGTGTAGCAACAAAGCTAACGGGTACTAGTGGCACTGTTCTTTCACTTCTTGTGGACAAAGTGGTGCTCCTCTGAAAAGTTCCATCTCTCTCTCTCTCTCTCTCTCTCTCTCTCTCTCTCTCTCAGCTTTGACTATTGCTAGACATGCAGATGACACCATTACAATATCAAGCAGCATATGTATGATTGCTTTTATACTTCTCTAGCATATAATCTTTCTCATAATAACTTCCAATCATTATGCAACTTACTTTAATTGGTTGCATATACTATAGGAAAAATGATTTAGATTTGTATTGCTGACAACTTCTTTAATCATATGATCCTTCCTTGTCACATTTCTAGTTAAGTCATTCATTATTTGGTCAAATATGTTTGGAGAACTAATGGTGCTTAATTAAACAAACAATTGGGTAAATTAGGAATTAACTGTCATTTATCTAGAATCTGATGGAATAATTATAACATTAATTATTTGGATTTAGAAACTGAAAATTAAGATAATGCGTTTAACTCTATCAATTTAATAATAGTTATCAAAATAAATTAAAGTAGTTGTGGTTTTTCATTTTATACCATACTTGAACTTTTGTTGTCATAAGAGTATATTTTAAATTTCTGTTTTCCTTCCTCATATCTGTCTATTCTGATCAGAGTACAGTACCACTGAATCATCTGATGATGTTGAAAAGCAAGAGCTTGATGAATTGTCGGATGAAGATGAGCTTTCCTTTTTTGACACAAATGAGTGCTTTGGTGATTCTGCAATTACCTGTGCTTCTAAAGTAACAGCCTCAAATGATTTTGATAGGATTTCTGTAATGGAGGATAACCATTTTGATTCAAAGATAATGGATGTTGAGTCACAGCTTGAATATCAGAACATGCTGCTACATATTAGGTGGCGTAAGAAATTACCGGACCCTATTGAGAAGGAGAAAAGTGTTAGCCTTTGGTCAATGATCAAAGATAATGTTGGAAAGGATCTTACAAGAGTATGCCTTCCTGTTTACTTTAATGAACCGTTGTCTTCACTTCAGAAATGCTTTGAAGACTTGGAGTACTCATATCTATTGGATCAAGCATATGAATATGGGAAAAAGGTAGTGCATTACATCCACCTGTCCTTGGAATGAAGTTTTTGTGTTTCTGGATTTTCATATATATTTCAATAATATAAGAGAAATGAGCAAATCCATCCATGAATTCTTTCATTTATTTAGATTGTTTTATCTTTTATCAAAGATATATATGGAAAAGTTCTGATACTTTACCTTAATTGAACAAAAATGTGGTAGGTGCAGAAAATTCTATACCAAACTTTATCAGTCTTTGTTGACGGGTGAAAATTGGTTTTGATATTGCAAATTCTTATAACTCTTATTTGTTCATTTTTATTGTTTGCTTTTGGACTTTTCACTAGGATATTTTTTTGCAGATTTGAATTTCTAAGAAGAATAATTGCTCAGTATCAACTTTGTATTTGGTAGGATTGTGACCGAAAATATAAAATGTGACATTAGACAGGACATGAGAAAAATAAAAGGTATAATTAAAACAAATGTGTGATCATAGTATGTCCTTCAGGTTCCAAAGAAAATTATAGTAGATAGGTCATAGGTGGAGGACTAGCGATGATTAAAGATCAGAATATCGGTTGTTAACAAAACAATATAAAGTAAGTTAATGTTGCCGAGGAGGAGGATGCATGGGATTATTATAAGCATAGAGTAAACAGTAAAAAATTAGATTGAGGATAAAGTAAATTTGTTTAACATGTTATGCCCAAGGAAGACTTATAGATGAGCTTACTGAATAAGATGTATTAATTAGGATTAATGGTGCAAGGATAGCTAGAAGATGATCTAAGGAGACTATTGGAAATAAAAAGGTAATTTGATAGCTGTTAGTTTGATCAAAGATATTGTCTTCAACAGAGATCAATATGGTAATAAATGCATTCCCAAAGGATTCGAACATTATGGCTTTTTTTTTCATTGTAATGATTATTTCAGATAGATCATTAATATGGTTCTTCGGAGGGTCATATTAATACTGTTCTTTACATCACAAAAGTTTCCCAATTGAAACATATCAGTAGTAGTCTTTGACAAAGACTTTTGTTGTCTTGAACAGAATTGCTGTTGGAATGACAATTCATGTATTCTTTACATTATAAGATTTGCTCTTATGTATTGTTGATAAATATAGTTCTTTTGATCTAGAATTTCAAAATTTTCCATCCAGTGGCTCAAAATATTGCAGTCTTGCTAGCAGTTGCAGATGAGCTGATGTTTTCGTACACGAGGTTGCTAGATCTAGTGAACTTGATAGAGAATTGTGTGCATGTAAGCTTCCATGCTAAATGAAATTTGGAGTATTGAAATTTAACCTGGGATTAAAACCATCAAGATATTCTCACATCTAATAAGATGTGCCTGCAAGGGAACAGCTGATCTACAAAATTGTTTGTACTTGTGAGCTGATCACCTGTAATAGTCAAGCGATTGTTTAGCACTGTGCATGATGATAAGATTGAAGGATCAGAAATATAAAATAACCTACTATAGCATCTCATAGAGAAAGAATATTAATGGTTGAATATTTGGAACATAAGGGATTGGGGATTCCAGAGTGAAAAGGTATATTGCTAAGGTTAACTAGAAATGACACTACCAAATATGAAACCAGAAGTAGGTGTACAGCCTTAAGTTAAAAAATGATGATTAGGCCTCAAAGAAAATTCACCAAACGCATATACTAATGTTAAATCAATACCTGATTCAGATGTGTAAACTACACATTTGCAATATGTGATATCTGTGATATAAGTAATATCTGCTTTTTTGGTCTTAGTTTGTGAAGTCCATGTACATAAGATAAATGATTATGGGAAATGTACCATTTGTTATGTTTGTTCTTTTTCCTGAGTAAATAAAAACTGATAATGATTCTCTACTACAAAAATTGGAGTTCCATCCTGAAATGGATTTGTAACATGTGCTGTCTGCACTAAGTTTAAAAGATTAAAATCCTAACCTGTATGTACCTGTAGGCAAGATGGTATTTACATGGCTTGTAACTGCAAAGTTCTTGATTAACCTAACATGTTTTTCTTATGCTGAACTTTTGTATTTAGGGGAACAGTCTTATGAGAATTCTGAATGTAGCTGCATTTGCAGTCTCTGGATATTCTTCTAGTGATGGCCGTCTTTGCAAACCTTTCAATCCTTTGTTAGGAGAAACATATGAAGCAGACTACCCTGAAAAAGGAGTCCGCTTCTTTGCTGAAAAGGTAGGTTTCGGGACTATGATGTAAAGTTCAAGCATTCATCTCATTGCTTTAATATGCAGCACTATATCTTCATCAATTATATGACTTTTATCAATCATCAAGGTATTATCCAGGCTAACAACAGAGTTCTACATAAGAAAACTAAAATCATGCAAGAAAAAAAAGCTCATTTGTTATGTTTACAACATGTAACTATCAATGTGGACCACTAATAACTCTGTTGCATTTCTGATTTGTACCTTTTTGAAGGAAAACATAGATTACATATAAGATTCATGAGAGTATATACAGTTATTTTTTAGAGTCATGAATAGTCTTGATTGCAAAATTAACAAACTTGGAGAGGATACAAGCATTGTTTACGAGAATACAATTGCGATTTGGAGAATTGGTCAGCTTGGATTAGCATGATTGACATTGCTTGAGAATTAGCAAAATAAGACAAATTCTATGAAAATAAAAATATTATATGCTAAAAGGTTCCTCGACATTCATATTGTACTAAATATCTAACTCCGTTATTAAACATGGAATTAAAATACAAAAGACAAGTAGCAATGAAATACATTTAAATATAAACATATTGAAATTAGTTAATACCATGAACTATGTAAGTGAGTTAGTAGTATTACTATTTTCTTCAAAAAAAAGTGGAATAGGATCCCTCATGTTTACGTTTTTAATTTGTAAATAAGAGAAAATTCAAGTTGTCTGGGAGAAAGAGTATAAGGAGTTGCAGACAGTAGACTAGAGTAAAAGTTCCTTCTCCAAGCGAAGGATAACCCCAAAAAAAGGAGTTAAGTGTCCCCAAAATGTTACAGTATACACATTAAAAATAGAAGAAAAGAAACCCAAAGCATAGAGTTAACTTTGTGTATTGCAATGGTTTCTGCTCACAACTTCATCAACATCCGTTGAATGATCAGGAAAATGATTTCCAGGCTTCTTTCTTTCTGATACCAACAACACCAAGCTATGGTGAGGTCTCTAGTTATTCACTAATGCTTGTTTCTTATTCTGTTCTTTTTCTTAGAAACCCTCTTCATCCATCTCAGCATCACACTATTTCTTTTTTTTATTTATTAACCACTTAACATTCTAATACTGTAATACATAAAATAGAGCAGTCTTGCAATTTATTATCTTAAGAAGCACACAACGATCACAAAAATCTGGTCCTGATAACATCACTCTTTGATTATGTGACCAATATCTTCTACAGTCTATTCTTTTGAAGATTAGATTTAAGATTTTGAATTTTTTGCATTGGAGAATTATTTTGTCTATGTTGTTAATTAACTAAATTTGTGGTTTGCAAATTCAATTATATATTTCACCATCCTTCAAAGTTCAAATACTACATCTTGTAAATCTGGTACATTTTGTGCTATTCAACTTTGTTGGTGTCGCTCTAGCCTTAGCTTTGACTGACAGTGTAGGCATGTTATAAGTGGAGCATGGTATCTTTAGCTTGAGGCAAAGAATTGAGGTAAAACTTGTGGGTGAGACAGGAAGCTATATTCTCCTCTGTGGCAAAAACTTTAGACTTGCAACAAGATGGAGTCTTCTGCTTTGCTTAGGTGTGTCTTCTCTTGTCCGTTACTGACACAACATAGGAAAGGTATGCAGACAATTGAGATGTTGGGGTGGAGCACTAACTGAGCTTGCTGGAGTTGAGTAATCCATTTTGAATACCTTAGTCGAAGGAATTTAAATATTTCTCCCTGATAAGTTCGGCCCCATTATGTAGGTCAATTCAATTCACCCATGGTTGACACCCTAGTGTCTGGTTTTGGTCTTGGTCTTAGTAGTGATGTAACTCATCACATTTTTGCCTAGTACAGGCAAAATGGATTAAAACTTCGAATTTATGTTGTGACAGTTTCATGGGCATATGCATCTGCATGTTAACTACTCTTTTGAACTATCAATTAATTTATAATATGTATAAGATCTGTTAATTGTTTCTGACTTGTGAACCAGAACCGTTGCTGATTTGGAAGGAGCATGTTTAGCAATTATTTTACTCAAGAAAAAAAAAAGTAGATGAAAATTTTGAGTATGTACTTGTATGCAAATATTCTTCTGAGAAAAAAATATAGCAGCAGAAGTGTTGCAACATTTGGATCTTCAACTTTTCACAAGCAACTTACTGGATTCACACAACATTGTTGTTCTTTGCTTCCATCAGTCATATTAGCATGTGTTGTATTTGGTATCATGAATATTTTACTCAAGTATAGAATCATAATATGGTGCTTAGCAAGTTTTTTACTTGATAAAAAAATTGGCAAAAAAGTCTTATATCATTTATATGTGAATATTCATCTGTTAAGAAAAAAATCTAGCAACAGAAGTATTTGAAATTTGGATCTTTTTACATTTTAGAAGCAACTTAACTTGATTCACCCAACATTTACTTGCTTTATGGAAATGGGCATGACGTGGCATTCTTTGTTTCCCTCAGAATATTAGGATGTGTTGCCTTTGGAATCACTACTCAAACTCTCAGAATTTCATATGTTATTGAAATTTATCTTGAAACAAAATCTAGATATTTTCTCACATCAAGGGTTAAATAAAAATCATCTGGTAGATCTTTTTTAACTTGTTCACATTATGCTTGCTTATTTATTTATGAATTTGGTTAATTTATAAGATGCATCATTGTTTCATCCCATCCCTCATTTGATGTTTTGGTTTCATCTTTCAAATTAGCCAACACAAACATGTGTGCCTAATTCCATGTACGACTTTATTTGATGTTATTTATAAGAGATAAAATGCCTGAAAATGAGGTCGCTCACTAAACTTACTAGGTTAGTCACCATCCTATGCTCATCGCCTGCCATTGTGAAGGCAGAGGTTGGAAATTCTGGGGAGACAGCAACCTCAGGAGTAAATTTTGGGGGCAATCCATACAACTAGATCCTGTTGGTGTATTGACCTTGGAATTTGATGATGGTGAAATTTTTCAATGGAGCAAGGTATGTTCCACGATGCAAAATCATTTTCAAGATCATATTCTTCTGTAAACAATATAGATCCATGTTACGTTGTCAAACATGTTCACAAGTTTTGAAATTTACTTTTATCTCTAAAATATTGTATGTTTCTCTTGTCATGCCATCCTACACAAGCTTTGCAAACTACTCATCATCATGAGAAAAGTAATAATACTTTACTGGCCTGTCAAATAAGTTATCTGGTTTCCTGTTTAGGTCACAACAACCATCTATAACCTAATCCTCGGTAAGGTATACTGCAATCACCATGGTACAATGAACATCTTGGGCAACCAGCAATATTCTTGTAAATTGAAGTTCAAAGAGCAGTCACTCCTTGACCGCAACCCTCGCCAGGTAAGGAATGAGATTTTGCTGCATATGATCCAGGCTTATCAAGTTCTTCTAGTGATTGGGGCCACATTCTTCCACAAAGGTGCAAGGCTTTGTTGAGGATATTAAGGGAACAAAAGTTGCTACTTTGTTAGGAAAATGGGATCACAGCATGTACTACTCACTGAGTGACAAAATCTTGAAGTCCAAGGGCTCTGTTTTGACAGAAAATTCAGCGTTGTTATGGAAAAGGAATAAACCTCCTATTGATCCCACTCGATACAATTTGACATCATTCGCTATTACACTAAATGAGCTGACATCAGAACTGAAGGTAGATATCACATGCAATTTTCTTGTTAAATATCTGTTTGTCTTTTCCTTTTGTGCTGATTGGGTGTATCTGATCATGGACTAAGGAAAAACTTCCACCTACTGATTCAAGACTCCGGCCAGATCAGCGATATCTTGAGAATGGGGAGTATGAAAAGGCAAATGCAGAAAAACTACGATTGGAGAATAGGCAACGGATGGTAATATTCCATAGTTTTCTTAAGCTTATACAGTCATATGAATGAGGCTTTTCTGTTTCTTAATCTCTCAATTACTGGGAATTTGACTGTTATCTTTTATGATATGCCATCCAGCTTTACGAGGATTTTTTTTTTTCCGGCCCAATTCTATGTAAAACGTTTTGACTGCAAGGCTCTCCCTTCTTCCACTAATTGCTTGCTGATAAGACTCCCAATTCTATGTAAATGTACGAGTTCCTGAGAGTTGAAGTGGTTTCATGTACAAAATGCATTGTGTTCATAGGCACCGTGTTCATTGAGTTCCGGAAGTTTGAAGTGTAGTGTTAAAACATTGGCACAACATTCATGGTACATTTTATGTTTCCATGCAGTCAAGGAAGTTGCAGGAGAACGGGTGGAAGCCGAGATGGTTTCGAAGGGATAGCGAGCACGAGACGTTCCATTACATAGGTGGATACTGGGAAGCAAGGGAGAAGAACAAATGGGAAGATTGCATGGACATATTTGGCGAGTTCCCCAATGATGCGATGGTTGTACCCTAGCAAAGAACGCAGCAATCAGGTTGGTGTCATGTGCTGTTCAATTCACTTGCTTCAGATACACAGCACTTACGTGTAGCACAAATCTGCAGATGGCTTGTGAACTTTGTGTGCCAATGGAGATATGCTGATTCAGAGTATGCTTATATGTAACTGCTTATTCTTTGGTTGTTTGATTTTGTCATTCAGTTGAGAACAAGCGGACATTCTTTGTAAATCAATTATCTCATCTTATTGCTCCTTTGTGATTAGCACAATTCAATGTTGGATGGCGATCATGCTAAAATATCCTGAAGCTACCTAAATGCTCCGCTATTTGGTCTTTCTACATTTTGACTTGTATGTCCTCTGCCAGTAAAATCTATGTTATCTGAGATGAAAATAAGCAACTAAAGCTCCATGCGTGGTCCTGTTGATGACTTCTATACGCATGGGTTTCTTTCATTGCTGCAGTCTAATTCAGAAGTTGACACAGATCTGTAAAGAGAATCCCCCGATTGACAGGTAGAAGAAGAATGCCTCCAGATCTTGTCCAAGGAGCGACATGGGGGTGCTCCAAAGCCGTCCGCACTCTGCCAGCTATTCCCTCACATGCCGTTGTCTCTCGCTCTTCCTCGCCGTATAAGTACCGCCTGCACACCACACCCGAGCCACCCACCCAGAACACTTGGCACAGTGAGGCCATGGCCACCACCAAGCTCTCGACCTCGGTCGCCTTCTTCCTCGCGCTCAGCCTCCTCTTCCTCACTCTCACCAGCGTCCGTGGCTTGTGCCCTATGCCTAGGCCGCCACCGATCCGGAGGCCGCCACCGATCCGGATGCCGCCACCGATCGCGACGCCGCCGCCCAGTGTCAAATGCCCTGTCGACACCCTCAAGTTCGCCGCCTGCGCTAACGTGCTCAGCGGCTTGATTGGCTTCGAGATCGGCACGCCGCCGAAGGAGCCCTGCTGCAGTCTGCTGGGAGGGCTCGCCGACGCCGAGGCCGCCCTCTGCCTCTGCACCGCCCTCAAGGCCAACGTCCTCGGCCTCAACCTTAACATACCCATCAGCCTTACCCTGCTCGTGAACTACTGTGGCAGTGGCGTGCCCGCCGGCTTCCAGTGCCCTTAGAAACGTCTCTCAGTCTTCCTGTGAAGTGAATCTTCGTAAGCATTTCTTGTTGCCGTATCTGTTCCTACCCATCTACTCTGGTGTAGCTTTCTTTGTTCTCTTTGCATGTTATCTCAGCAAGCATGTCGCTTGTGATGCATGCGGAACTGTGACTCGTGCGTGGTGTGGCAGTGTATTCTGCTTCGTGTTCAAGTGAACGCTCAAGTGGAATAAGACTTGTGCTTCGTTTCATGAAGCTATGTTGTTTGTGAGATTTATACGTGGGAACGAGCTAACTTTGTACGCGTATAAACTTATGTCAAACAAAATATAAGCTAATTAATTTGCATAAAATTTTCTATAAATTCATGCAAATAATAGTATAAATGCAGTACTCTCAACGATATACTTTGACTTAACTCAATATTATTAATAATATAAAATTATAAATAAAGATTTAAATAATCTTAATTTAATTAAACATGTGACCTTTTTTCCTATCTCAACGACGGCAAAAAAAACCCTTGTAGTCAAGACTTTATCATTTTATTATTACTCTTATTGTTCTTGTGAGATCAAAAAGCTTACGAACGTGAACCGCTTACTAATAAAGTAATTATTAAGATCATTATATTGCAAGGGGTGTAAAGGATTTCACACACGAATGTTATCATCTTTTCCTTAGCATTTTGGAGGCCACAAATATTTTTGCATGCAATTCATCTTGTGTACAAGTACTGCAAAGAGTGAATCAAAGAGGAACACACGTACAGAAAAGAAAAGCACCAAGGAATCCAACAACAATTGCCCTACAAAGGAGTGCAGGAAGATAGCTAGCTAGGGTTTGATATCCGAAAATTTTTCGCAAGGATGGTAATGCTTCAAACTGCTAGAGAGGAGAAATATCAGAGAAGAAGAGAGACAGGTGGAGGAATTAAAACTTGTATTTGAAGATGCATTGCATTGTCATGTACTTCATAAAGATGCCAAACCAAGAGGTGGGTTCGTAGGTTTCGGATAAGAACCAAAATCTTGAACCAATTAGTAATCCTCCGGCAACTCAAACTTTCCTCACACCTAATTTCCTTGGTTTGTGTATAATCAACTTTGAGAGTGAGAGAGAGAGAGAGAGAGAGGGAGAGAGGTGCGCACTCCCACTCGTGACAGTATGGTGGTCCTTTACACCGTGTCCAGTGAGTTGGTACGATTTTGAGAGGACATGGTCGAGAAGGGGCTAGCGTCTCCTAAGTTGACCTAAGGTAGGGCTTCGATTGTCTCTTCGACGTCGCTTCTTTGGTCAATGTCGAAACAGAGATTCCCGACTCAATTGTTCTGAAGCTCAAATTAGTTTTTTTTTCTTTTTTTTTAGTGTCCGAAGTCCGGTCCCCCTAGTGTTGGTATGCAGGTCGTTGATGCTCCAGACAATCGATCTGTATGCTTCGGATGGTGCAAGTCGACCTATATGGTTCTACGAAATGTGGCACCATCTTGTATGATCCAGGGCAGTGCAGTTATGGTCATGCATCACTTCAAGGTCATACCATACGTGGGTGCCACATCGACTTCAAGGTGCCATGACGATCGCTAATGTAAGGGTGGTACCAAAATTTTCCTTATCATTTTCTCCATGGTGCCTTTAGGCGAGTGCGATCTATCATGGTAGGTCTTTTATTCCAGGCTATGCAACCCGAGCACTTGTTCTACTATGAAGGGTCTCTCTTGGTCGAGTTGTTGAATATTGGATTTTGATGATAAAATCAGTTGATAAAGTTATGCTAACGAGAGTTTGAGTGACGCAAGACTAACTTCGATCATAGAAAGGCAAATCGATTAAAGTAGGAAGAATCAGATGTTGGGTCGGAATGGAGCATGTTAGAGATTGAACGTCGAACCGGAGGATTGGTCGACATGTTGGAAGATAGACTTCATGTCGTGAGTTCGGGCATTAGGTCAAAAGGATCGGACATTGCGCCAAAAAAATCGAATGTTGTGAGAGGTCAACATGCTAATGGATTGGGCAATACACTGAAAGAGAGGACAATGTGCCAAAGGATCGAACGAAGCGTCGGATGAACTAATAACATGCTGGACAACATAGAATTTATGCTTATAATCATGTGTATTTTGATGGAAATATTTTAAGTTGTAACTGAGTTGGTTTTGGGTGTAACTATGTCAACTCAATTAGAGGCCTATTGGGCCTGAATCATGATTGATATGGGCCTATTGGAATGCCCATTCAGTGACCAACAGTTGGGTTAGGCAATGGCACCGCCAGACCAGGCGGTGGAACCGCCTATGAGCTAGAACATATGAAGTGTATGTTTTCCGGAAGACTTGACGGTGGTACTACTAGTGCATAGAGTGGCAGGCAATGGTACCACCTAGTGTAGGCGGTGGTATTGCTGATACCTTGAAAAACCAAGGATTAAATTTTTGGCTTAATTTTTGAAGTCATTTGGGGTCTATAAATACCCTACTTATTCTTGCTTGGGATAGCAAGAAAAAGAGTAGAAAGGAGAAAGAATTATTGAGGAAAAAAGAGTTGTGTTCTCTCTTTGAGTTATTGAGTCTCTTCCTCCTAGAGTTAGAAGTCTTCTAAGGAACGAGTGAGGTCTAATTGTAAAAGAGAAGTGTGAAGGTTCTCTCCTAAGCCTGTGAAAAGGAGAAAGAGTTATAATAAGGATAGTTGATCTTTGCCTTTTAAAAGAAGATCATTAGTGAAAGCCGGTAGCCTCGACAGAAGAGGAATCGGGAGTGGATGTATGTCGCAATGACCAAACCACTATAAATTTGGTTTACATTTTCCTTTATGTTTTTCATTCATATTATAAACTTATTTACTTGTGTTGAATCTCAAATTTTGATGATGAAATCAATTGATGAAGTTAAGATCTAATGTGTGTCTGATTATCATAAAGCTAACCTCGATCATGGAAAGGCAATTCGATTAAAGCAAGAAGAATCAGACATTGGGCCGGAGGAATGGTCGACGTGCCGAAAAGACTTCGTGCCATAAGTTTAGGCGTCGAGTCGAAGGATCGGACATTACACCAATAAAATTGGAAGTTACGGGAGTCAACATGCCGATTGGGCAATACGTCGAAAGAGAAAACAATGCGTCAAAGGATCAGACGAAACGCTAGACAAACCAATGACATACTGAACAACATAAGATTCATACTTGTAAACATGTGTGTCTAGATGGAGTTAATTAGGTCTAATTGAGTTGGTTTTGGGTAAAACCATGCCAACTTGATTAGGGGTCAATTGGGCCTGAATTAGGGTTGAATTGGGCCTGTTGTTTGGCCCATTCAGTGACCTGTAGTAGGGTTTGGCAATGATATCACCCAGACTGGGCGATGGTACCGTCTAGACACAATCTCCTATATTATGTCAAGCGATAGTACCACCAGACTAAGCGGTATCATCGCCCAATGTTAGTGTCAGATTGAACAGTGGTACCACCCAATGTTAGACTGACAAGCGGTGGTACCGCCAATTATCAGTCTGGCAAGCGATGGTACTGCCAGTACTCTGAAAACTCGGGATGAGATTGTTTTGGCTCCAAATTTGAAGCCATTGGGGCCTATAAATATCCCACTCTTTCCTGCATAAAAGAGCAAAAAAAGTAGAACCAAAACACTATGATTCTAAGGTTGCAAACCCTGTTAGAAAGTTGAGTTCCCTCCTCCATATGCTTAGAGGTTGTTCTAAGGGAGAGTGTGAGGGAATACTTGTAATAAAGGGGTGTAAAGGTTCTCTCTTGAACTTGTGAAAAAGAGAAAGAGTTGTAAGAGTAGTTGATCTTCGCCTGTTGGAAAGAAGATCGGTAGTGGAAGTCATTGGCCTTGAGTGAAGAGGAATCGGGAGTAGATGTAGGTCACAATGATCAAACCACTATAAATCTGGTGTGCTCTTTTCCTTTGCTACTTATTTTTATTGCTTACTTAGCTACTCACTTCACTTTACATTTACTCTAAGTCAAGCTTAAACACTTTCTGATACGGGCTTTATCGAAACGATTTTTCTACATTGAATGAGTTTTCAAATCGATGTAATTTTTATATAAGCACTAATTCAAACCCCCAGCCACCCCCCCCCCCTCTTAGTGTCGATTTCGGTCATAACAACTTGCTCACTAATCTTATGCATATTTTAAGTTAAACGTATTTTTTATATAGGTTTAATCGAACGAGTTTTCAAATCGATTTAATATTTTGAAAGTACTAATTCACCCCCACCCTTTTAGTGCCTTTACAATCCTAATAGTTTATATCAGAGCTAAGTTCTCTTAGTTTATTTAACACCCAAGAGAGATTAAATAATTTTTGTTAGTAATCAAGAGGGTCACTCTATTACTTGTCCTCCTATGTTCAATGGGATAAACTACATATATTGAAAAATGTGAATAAAAATTTTCTTACTGCTTTAATTTATAGAATATCATGATTTTTAAAAACCCTTTGAACCAATGAATGAATGGAATGATTTTAAGAAGAAAACGCTTTCGTTAAATGCTAAAGCTATGAATGCTTTATTTTGTACTTTGGACAAAAATGAGTTTAATCATATTTCGACTTGTGAAACTACACACATATTTGACACACAGTTAAAGTTACTCATGAAGGCACAAGTAGAGTAAAAGAATCTAAGATTAATCATTTGGTATATAGTTTTAAATTATTTCGAATGAAGCCAAGCGAAATCATTGGTGACATGTACACCCATTTTACAGATTTTATCAATGGTTTGAAAGCTCTTGGTAAATATTTTACTAATCTTAAACTTGTTAATAAAATTTTACAATCTCTTCCTAAAAATTAGGATCCAAAGGTATTAAGAAGCAAAGGACTTTTATTTAAGTCCTTTGCTATTCAAGAAGCAAAGGACTTAAATAATTTTCCTCTTGAATAACTCATAGGATCATTAATTACTTATGAAATGACTTGCAAGGCACATGATGAACATGAGAACAATATTCTAAAGAACAGAAAGAATATTGCACTTAGAACAAAATAAGACCACTCGAGCAAAAGCTCAAGTGATGATGATGACTTAGAACTTTTGACAAGAAAATTTAAAAAATTCATAAAACAAGAATCTAAGAATAAAAAAAACTTAAAAAGGACACAATAACTTATTATGAAGGTAAGAACTAGGATACTTGAAAAGTGAATGTTTACAACTAAAGAAAAAGATATTAGTACAAAAGAAGAAGAAAACACTAGGTGGCTTAGGACGAATCAAGTGCATCATAAGACGTAAAGCAAACCAATGAAGGCAAGTAGTGAACTACACTTTGATGGCTTTCAATGACGAAGTATATGACCCACCTAAAATGTCTTTACCTTATAATAAATTACTTGATGCATTCAGTGATTTGTATGATGAATTTAAATTAGTTGGTAAGAAATATTAATTACTAAAAAAGGAATATGTTTCTCTCTCTAGCACTAAATGTGAAGAGTTAAATTCATACAAAAAGGAAAATTTATTATTACAACAAACTTTAAAAAAATTTAAAATTGATAGCAAATTATTAAACATGATTCTTGCTAATAAAGATCATGTACGTAGAAGGATGAAATCGGTTTTGTGAGTAACACTCAACAAAAGCCAATTACTTTTGTTAAAGGACCCTCATTATATATTTTCCTAAAATTAAATGTAATTTTTGTAATAGATGTAGTCATTATACTTATAAATATTTATTTAAAAAGTATGACTTGTATAAATTAGTTTGGGTTCCTAAAAAAACTATAAATGACTTAATGTCAAAAGACAAGATAGGTAGATATAATCATGAAGGACCCAAAGTTAAATAGGTACCTAGAATAAACCTATATTTCTTGTAGATATATCTATAATCGAAAACTAGGAGCAAAAAATAATATCTTGATAATGGATGCTCAAGGCATATGACTAGAGATCTAACACACTTCACAAAGCTCACTAACCGAAACAACAATAATAAAGGAAAGATCATTTGAATTAGAATTATTGGTAACAAATCAAATCTTTTGATCGAAGATATTTTTATTAGTTAATGATTAGGGCATGCTTGTACGAAATCAATCACATAAATTAAAACTAAAAGAGAAATGTATTTTTCTTAAAAATATCTCTATCCCTAAAGTTTATCGAGTTTTTCAATAAGAGACCATTAGTCATGATGAATCTATTTTTGAATCTCTTGAACTAAGAAAACAAATTTGATAATATTTTTAAATTTTATTATTTGATTTCTTCTCTCCAAAGAAATTTGGATATATCTACTTTCAAAAAATCCATACCCAAAGAATGAAAGTATGTATATACATATCCTAAGGAGCTAATCATTGGAAATACATCAAAACTTATTCAAACTCACTCTTCATTGAAAAATATTTATTCAAATGCATGAATCGAGAACTTTTACTATTTATTGTGGTATGATTCTTTTATTAAAGAAAAGATTATCCTAATGAATCATGTTCTTTCTCTTTATTCCTCGATATTTATAACTTAAGATTTATTCTATATGAATCAGAATTTTTTATTCACCTATGGTTCTTTTTGCTATTTACTAAAGAAAATATTTATCCAAATGAATCATGATTTTTTTCTTGATTTCTTGAAATTCATAACTTAAGATTCTTTTAAGTATTGCTTACTATTTGATCTCCTAAGATTTCTTTTCACTATTTATAAAAAAAAGAGATTTGTCAAAATGAATCATGTCTTTTGGTATTCATGACTTGATCTTTCATGATATTTGATATTAATATCTTTCATGTTATAATTTTCATATGACTCATTTATGTTTATAACATGTATACCCCATCATGAAATCAAACTTATCTTTGATATCTTTCATATGATGATTGGAACATTGATGTAAAGGGAAAAGATTTTGCACTATTATATCCTTTCTTTGTTTTTGACAATGACAAAAGGGGAGAGAAATTTGCTAACTTATACATTTCAAGAAGAAGCAAAAGCTTGTAAAATTGCTAGCTTGCGCATATCAAAAGAGAAGCAAGAATTGCTAGCTTACACATCTTAAGAAAAGCAAAAATTGTTAACTTGCACATCTCAAAAAATTGCTAGCTTACATGTTTCAAAATTTTGCTAGTTGTAATTTCTCATTTTTGTTGATGATAAAAGGGGAGAAGTTATAATGATGATTTGAAATTTGAATCATATATAGTATGATGATGTACTTTGTTGTTTTGAAATTATGGTGATTTGAAATTATGCATATAATACTCATGATTTTATGATGCATGCAATGATGTGAAAGTCACCATCATTAAAATTGTTTTGACTTGAATTGAAAGATATTATGATTAGAATGTTATCATTTTCTGAAATCAAGTTTATATGACATATAGATAGGGGGAGTTTAGTTAAAGCTTCATCATCAATTAGTTGTCATCATAAAAAAGTGAGAGATTATTAAATCTCATATTTTGATGATGAAATCAATTGATGAAGTTATGATCTAATGAGCATTTGAGTGATACAAGACTAACCTCGATCATGGAAAGGTAAATCGATTAAAGTAGAAAAAATCAGACATTAGGCTGGAATAGATCATGTCAAAGATTAGACATCGAGTCGAAGGATTGGTTGACATGACAGAAGATAGACTTCGTGCCATGACTTAGGGCATCGGGCCAAAAGGATCAAACATTGTGCTAAGAAGATCGGATGTTGTAGGAGATCAACATACTGATAGATCAGGCAATATGCTGAAAGTGAGGACGATGCGCTAAAGGATCAGACGAACCATCGGATGAACCAATGACGTGTCGGATAACATATGATTCATGCTTGTAATTGTGTGTATCTTGATCGAAGTAGTTTATATTATAATTGAGTTGGTTTTTGGTGTAACCATGCTAACTCAATTAGGGCCCATTAGGCTTGAATCAAGACTAATTTGAGCCTATTGGGAGGCTCATTCAATGACCAATAGTTGAGTCAGACGGTGGCACTATCAAACCAAAGGGTGGAACCACCTATGAGCTGGAACGTATGAATTGTACGCTTTCCGAAAGACCCGACAGTGGTATCGCCAGTGTATAGAGTGGTAGGCGGTGGTATTGCCTAGTGCAAGTAGTGGTATCATCGATACCCCGAAAAACCAAGGATTCGAATTTGTTCTCTATTTTTGAAGTCATTTGGGGTCTATAAATACCCCACTTATTCTTACTTGGGATAGAAGGAAAAAAAGTAAAAAGAAGAAATAATTCTTGAGAAAAAAAAAGTTGTAATCTCTCTTGAGTTATTGAATCTCTTCCTTAGAGTTAGAAGTCTTCTAACGGAGGAGTGGGGTCTAATTATAAAAGAGATGAGTGAAGGTTCTCTCCTGAGCCTATGAAAAAGAGAAAGAGTTATAACAAGGATAGTTAATCTTCACTTATTGAAAGAAGATCGTTAGTGATGGCCTCGACAGAAGAGGAATCGGGAGTGGACGTTGGTCTTGACAATTGAACAACTATAAATCTGGTGTATATTTCCTTTATACTTTTCATTGTTATTGCTTACTAATTTAATTGCTTACTTCTCTTACTCATATTTTAAGTTAAACACATTTCCAATACCGATTTCATCGAACAAATTTTCATATCATTTCTTCGTTTCGAAAGCACTAATTCAAACCCCCATGTTGAATCTCAGATTTTGATGATAAAACCAATTGATAGTATTTATAATTTAATCTGTGTTTTGAGTGATGCATGATGCTTCGATCAAGATGAGACAATTAAAGCAGGAAGAATCATTTTGGGCCGAAGCAAACATGTCAGAAGATTGGACGTCGGGCTAGAGGATCGGTTGACGTATTGACAGAAGGCTTCGGGTCATGGATTCGGGCATCGGGCCAAAAAGAGCGGATATTACGCCAAGGATATCGGAGCTACGGAGGTCAACTGACCGATTGGGCAATAGGCCGCAAGAGAAGATGATGCGTCGAAGATTTGGACGAAGCGTCGATGGACCAATGACATGTCGTACAACATGATTCATGCTTAATAATAATTGTCTAGATCAAAGTGTGTTTTTATGTGTGCAAGATTAACTACGATAGCAAGGTATAAAACAAAATGAAGTCCTGGAGTCAAGAACGCGATTTCGTTGGGAGTTCGAGAGTTCGTCAAAAGTTCTGCAGGAACCAATCGAGAAGTCTAGGAGCTTGCTAAAGAAGCTCATCGGAACTCGCCAAGAAGATCGTTGTGAAGTCCAGGAGCTTGCTGGGAGTCCGTCGAAACATTGTCAGGAGTTTGTCGGAAGTTCACCGGAAGAACAATTGACATACCGAAACAAGAGTGCTTTGATTATGTCTTAGTTATTATAGTTAGATCAAAAATTAAGTTAGGATTGGGAGGTAATCTCACTAACTTAGTTAGGGGCCAACTAGGCCCTTAACAGGGCTAAATTGGGCTGGATTGAACAGCCCATTCAGCATATGAAAACATGGCCGGCGGTGGCACCGCCTAAGAGACTCGGTCTCCCAGGAATTCTAGGTGGTGGTACCACCCCTGTCAAGCAGTGGTACTGCCGGCAGTTAATGCTGCCAGCGATGGTATCGCCCTTGTCAAGCGATGCTACCGTCAGAGCTCGGTCTTTGAGCTCTGTCAGGCGATGCTACCGCTAGAGCTCAGTCTCCGAGCTCTGTCAAGCAATAGTACCGCTTAGACTAGGCGGTGGTACCACCCAATGTAGTGTCAGTGTCAGACTGACAGTGGCGGTGGTACCACCTATACTTAGGAAACCCGAGATGAGATGCTTTTAGGCTCTAAGTTTGAATCAACTTGAGGCCTATAAATACCCCTCTCATCCCTGGTTAACTTACACAAGCACAGAGAGTTTTAAAGTGAGAAAACGCTATTGTAATCACTTGAGAAATCCCCTCCTCTAGTTTAAGTTTAGAATTCTGTTTAGGAGGAGTGAGTGCTTGTAAAGGTTGTCTCCTAAACCTATAAAAAGGAGAAGAGGGGTGTAAAAGGTGGTTGGTCTTCGCCTATTGAAGGAAGACCGATAGTGGATGCCGATGGCCTTGATGGAAGAGGAATCGACGGAGTGGATGTAGGTCACGACGACCGAACTACTATAAAATCTGGTTTGCATTTCTTTAAGAAATTTATTTTACTACAAACTACTTTACTTGCTTACTGCCTTCAATACATTTACGAACACGCTTTCAAGTTAAGTTTCCAAAATCAGTTTTTATTGAACGAAAGAGATTTTACGAAATCGATGTGATTTTACAGCTGCACTAATTCACCCCCCCCCCCCCCCCCTCTTAGTGCCAACTCTTTCCTAACTAACCCCCCCTCCTCTTGGTGCCTTTATGATCCTAACAATTTGTATTAGAGCCTAGTTCTCTCAATTGGTTTTAATACTCAAGAGAGATTATATGGCTTTCTTTAGCAATTAAGAGTGTCATTTTATCACTTGTCCTCCTACGTTTAATGGGGCAAACTACGTATATTGAAAGACATGAAAGAGGATTTTTTTTATTTCTATGAATTTTGATTTATGAAATATCATTGAATATGGTTTTTAAAAATCCCCTAGACTAATAAATGAATGGAATTATCTAGAGAAGAAATCATTTTCTTTAAATACTAAAGCTATGAATGCTTTATTTTATGTTTTAGACAAAAATAAGTTTAATCGTATTTCCATATGTGAAACTACATATGATATTTGACACACACTCGAAGTACTCATAAAAGTACAAATATAGTTAAAGAATCTAAGATTAATCTCTTTATATATAGTTATGAATTGTTTAAAATGAAACTAAGCAAAACCATTGGTGATATGTACACTCATTTTACGGATGTTGTCAATAGTTTGAAAACTCTTAATAAATATTTTACTAATCTTGAACTTATTAACAAAATTCTAAAATTCTTTCTAAAAAGTTGGGATCCAAGGGTAACTGCAATTCAAGAAGCAAAAGACATAAATAATTTTCCTCTTGAAGAATTTATAGGATCATTAATAACCTATGAAATGACTTGCAATGCACATAATGAACATGAGAACCTTCCAAAGAAAAAGAAGGATATGACACTTAGAACCAAGATAGATCACTCGAGTGAAAGAAGTGATGATGACGACTTAACACTCCTCATAAGAAAATTTAAAAAGTTCATAAAAAAGAATAAAACAAATCTTATAAAACAAGACTAACAAAAAAAAAAAGAACTCAAAAATGATACAATCATCTACTATGAATGCAAGAAGCCGGGGTACTTCAAAAATAAGTGTCCATAATTAAAGAAGAAGCTGCTAGCACAAAAAAAGAAGAAAACGCTCAAGGTGACTTGGGATGAATCAAGTGCATAATAAGATGAAGAGCAAACTAATGAAGATGAGGTGGTGAACTATGCTTTGATGGCTCTCAACAACGAACGACGAGGTATGTAACACAACTGAAACCTTTTTATTTTATGATGAATTACTTAATGTATTTTATAATTTATATGATGAATTTAAATTAGTTGATAAGAAATATAAATTACTAAAAAATGATCATATTTCTCTCTCTAATAAATTTGATAAATTAAAAATTGAGTATGATAATTGCATGTTAACTTATGAATGTGAATAGTTAGACTCAGTCAAAAAAGAAAATAGGTTATTACAATAAACATTAAAAAAATTAAAAATTAAAAATAAATTATTAAGCATGATTATTGCTAACAAAGGTCATATAGAAAAGAAATAATCGACTTTGTGATTGGTAACACTCAATAAAAATGAACTATGTTTGTTAAGGGATTATGTTTTCCCTAAAATTAAATATATTTTTTGTGAAAGATGTGATCATTATATTTATAAATGTTCATTTAAAATATAACCCGTATAAATTAGTTTGGATTTTTAAAGGAATCATAAATAACTTAATGCCAATAGTCAAGATAGATAGATCTAATCATGAGGGACTCAAAGTTAAATGGGTACTTAAAGTAAACCCTTATTTCTTATAGATATGTCTACAATCGAAAGTTAGAAGTAAGAGATAGTATCTTGATAGTAGATGCTTAAGACATATGACCGAAGATTAAATATATTTCTCTAAGCTCACTAGCTAAGACAAACGATATATCACCTTCGAAGACAACAACAAAAAAAACTTTATTAGCAAAAGAAATCTATGTAATAAATCAAACCTCTTGATTGATGATATTTTATTAGTAGATGGTTTAAAACACAGCTTACTAATGTGGGGCGGTTATTGCCAGCAGAGCATATCGAAATGCATTATGACATCATTTTAAGGTTGGTGACTTGAAGCCCTCCTTAGGTGTCAGCTTTGATGACAAATGAATTGACATGGGATAAAATTATTCCTATATATATTCATTAGTCTTAAAGTGTAGACAATAATATCTTCTTTATGGTCTGGTACATTAAAAAAAAAAGAGCAAGTTCATCAATAATAATTTTGAAGATGGTTTGATGCCGTGCGACCCGTCTTCCTTTGAGTTGAATAATATATGATTGCGAGACCGATTGGCATAAGGTTTTGCCAACTTCAACCAATTCTCTCTTGAATTTGAAAGCAACAACGAGGGATACTATTGATTCAGTGAGAGATACTAAGATTGCATGTGGTAGCAGCTTATCTTGACGTATCCAATATGTGTAAGCTTGCACTTCCGAAGTTAATAGACATAATAGGGAACCATCGATATATCCAAGAAGATTATAACGAAAAGGAAACGAATCAAATTATGCCCTCCACCAAGTATAATTCTTTGAGTTGAATTTGAGGAGTAATTGGTGTTGGTGAACTGATACGTTGTGGTTGATGAGTCAGCACGGCCTGGTCCACAGGTCGATGTCGGGAGCCTTCGATCGTCTGAGCTGGTTGCCGAGGTCAGGAAGCTGGTTGGTGGCTCTTGTCCGAGATGCTAATTGACGGTTCTCCGTCGGGATGCTGGTCGACGCACCGAGAAAGGGCGACCTCTCTTGATTGGGATGACCTTGCTTTGAGGATAATCACCCTCCTGCACAAAAGGCCCTGTCGGGTGGTTACCGACTGTGGCCCCTCGACAAGTAAGTCAGTGTCGGGTTCTGCTTTTTTTTCCTCCCCCTGGGCCGGATGCTAGCGTATGAGGGTCGATCGTATGCGAGTTTGGCGTGATGATCAATCCTCGAAGGGTGAGATTGTACCTTTGTGCGGTCGTCGTCCCGGGACACGTGGAACAACGCCATATGGTGTCGTCCCGAACTTTTTGGGACGAGACGTATCGAGCAACACCTTGGTACGAATTCTGGCTCGATGCAAGGGGGGCTTCTTTTGCTGACTCGACGGTAGCATGGCGTGACATTGACTGTGATGTGGCCTGGACCCAAAATATACCTTATCCATTGGAAAGCAGCATTTACAGAAATTTTTAAGGGATCGAAACAACAATAGTGTTTTCTGATACTTCCACCATGACAAGTGTGAGCCAGGAGCAAATAATGAAAAATAAAGAGAGAGAAAACTCATTAGGGGTCTGATATGACCAAAGAGGTAGTAGAGAGCCATAAAGATAATTTATGGAGAAGATGAAAATTGTTAATTCACTCCATGTGATTTGTGTTATAAGAGCATAGACTTACATTTTGATGTGAGACTAAATTAATTTTTATTAGTGGAGCTCAAGATTGTTATCGATATAAAGCTGATTGATTTATGAGCAATACATACAGTCGAGGATGGAAAGAGCAACCCAAAGCGTAAATATCAAGTACCTGATCGATTGCTTCCATCGTCACTATTTGTTTTCTGTTCATTTTCGTGGGAAAGGGGGTAAGTAGGACAGGCGATCGGTGGAACGAGGAAATGAGATGGGACCTGTTGTTTGGACCCTCTCCGATGCCGATAACCTGTTCGACGGAGGTACGCAGAAACGGACAGCAAAAGCTGAGAGGCTCACGGGGCTGTGTTCATGCGTGCGACAAAGTGTGCCGTCGGAGACGAAGAGGGCGACCGATCCAGTTGGTGGAGCAACGACAGTTTCACATCATCCCAAAAACCTTGGCCAAGACGTCAAAATCCCTCACTCACGCTACAAGTGACGAGGTAGAAAAATCAGGTACAGAATTAGAGCCATACGAGCAATCTCTGTTTTTTTTTTTTTACTATTTAATAATTGACCGGTTATTCCATGTACCGATCGTTCATTGCAGGGGTAGCTTTGTTTCTCACGTCGAGAGCCGTCGGCAACATCACTCTTCTCTCCTCCAAAGTCAATCGTGAGTTGACTTGTATACAAACTCGAGCTCAGTCAAAACAGCCTCTCCTTCCTTGCTCTTGCTTGTAAACTCTATCTATATCAAAGATTGATTATGCATGGCACAAAGGATAAGAAAGTAGTTTCTCCACCATGGCAAAAAGTACCTTCTTCTTGGTAGGAGGATAAGAATGTACTTTTTGGATGAATGTCTTCTCGTCTATGTACATTTAAAAAAACTAAAATAAATTAAATTCTTTAAATTATAAGATCCTTGATATGAGTTAACATAAACTTAACTATAAATCTCCTTTTATATAATTTCATATAAACATTGAAAAATTTACTTATAATCTCTAGATTATTAAAGAAAAGTATTGTAGGAGCTTTTAATGTTTTTTTTCCTCACAATATCTTCTCACTAAAACCTAAGAATATATGAGATATATATATATATATATATAAACATATCAAATCCTAAATTTCACTGTCTCTATCTTTACATAGAAGATTTTCTGTACTTCAAATTCTTAATCTTTGATGAATACTAGCTCCATTAATTCAAATTTTCTTATTGATATGAGGGGAGTTTGACACTCTTATATTAGACAATCAAAACTACATTGACATTTGCCAACTCACATTTTATGTATTGGCATTAAAATATTTTAACAAAAATATTGTCCATCACTCGGTGGTCATGAGGATTATGGAAGAGTGACCCGTGATGGGCTAGGCAATAATAGCTAACTCTATAAACCCTAACCGAGCTCACATAAGTCCAAGTTGAGATAAGGTCTAAACCTCATGTTTCTTACCAATATTACAATCATTTTCTCTTTATTTTCAAACATTTTGTATTTGTATCCAACTAGAGAGTAAACCAAATAGTAGTGGCTAACCCCGACTTGATGATAACTTGATCCATCGATTACATGTCGAAATGGTCACAACATGATATAACACATCAATGGTTTCATATGTGCTTTGATTCAAGTCAAGCTAGGTTTTAGTTATGTCTAAAAGACCGACTCAATGCATAAGACTTGTACTAATAGTTATGTCTAAAAGATTGACTCAATGCATAAGACTTGTACTAATACGAAGGGTCAACACATGCAAACAAAGAGAGAGTGCTCTCTAATCAGTGCTTTGCTCGTTTATGTTTGCCCAATCAAGGCTTGAATGCTCTCATCTCTTGACCCAACCCAAATATCGAGATGACTTGGCCTAGTGATGATGGGGTTGTCAGCCCACCATTTTGCAACCAAGCAAGAACAAGTATAAGGAGATATCGTAGAAGTATTATATAGTAATTCAACTCTATATTTAATATCCTTTAAAGAGTTATTTATCATCATGTTAAAAACAATAAGGGTATTTTAGATATTTAATGTTTTATATAATTATTTAATTTAAATAAAAATATATCAGACATTCAAGGATCTAGAACGAATATCAACAAATTTTCTTTTATGATAGAGATAAAAAAATATTAACTAAAAGATAATAAAAAAAACTTAGATAATTACCGGACTCACTATGACTCAAAGAGCAAACTCCCAAGATGAAAGGCTCATGCCTTTGCATGTCTTACACATGAATGATAAAATTATATCATCAAAATTATAATTATGATCTCGTACTACTCACACACTAGATAGGAAAATAATGTTATAGTCCTTTTTATAGGCTCACATACAAAGATAAAAAAAATTATATAAATAAATAATTATAATCATATTAAGTCAAATATATGATTTATTATTTTATTATCATTGATTAATAGAGTCCTTTTTTCAATGTTTAAGCCGAGGGAAATTCTGATTATGGTAATTTATACATTCAGATAGTTGGAAGGCTATTATAAGTTGACTTCGCAGTCTAATCATATATAAAAGTCTGTTGATTTTTTTATAATAATATATAAGTGATTAAGATTACCTGCTTATATACAAGACTTTGGATCAGTGACTTTTCCTCTATGAAGTATAGTATATTCTTTTTATTATATTCCTATTATATATACTAGGTGCACTAGAACAATTAATAGTGTAATAAACAACTAAACAAGCAAGGGCAATGCCTTTCATCTATGTAGAGATGAATATTTAAGGTCTCCAATTAAAATTTACAATCTTGAATCAATAATGAATTTAATTTTTTCACTTATCCTGTATTTTTTTTTCTTTTTTCTTCACTTTGAGTAGTTGTTGGTATGTGACAACTTATGACAAATACAAAATATCTCAAAGCTAATAAAATTTAATTTAAATAACAAAGAAAATAGATTGCTCCTACATCAATCGTCAACCCAAACCCTATTACATTTGATATCTCTTGTAAATCAAGCTAATCAGTCTACAACAGAATTTCCTTCATAAAAAATATGAGAAATATGAAAACCCAAAAACCTTTTAGAGAGGTGTACAATATTTCTAATAAGATTAAGAGCCTTCTAAGGAGGGGGCATTCCTTCCAAGTAGTGAATCAATAAGTTGATGAAACCCTATTACAATAATTCTTATTCGATCTCCTTATTCTCACATAAAACTATTAACCATAATTAAAAGTGGTTAATATGAATTTTCTCAATGGATTTTATGATAGTGGCAGTGACCGGTTTACTTTATTATGAGAAAAATGTTTGGATAGATCATTTTAAACAATATCTAATTCTTAAGATAAAGATATATACTTTTCCTTACAATACCAAGTCTAGATACAACTTTCTATTATTTCATTGCTTGTGGATTCCCTAAAAGAAAGAGCATAAGACAATAAAAGATTGGAAGACTCCATTATATCTCTCTAAAACATCTGATATTATATTATAGCATGATGATGTCTCGGAAGTCTTTAGTTCCATTTCCTATTATTTTAATACAAAAGATAATATTTGGTATATATATATATAATCTATTTTTAAAACTAAAAATAGGTAAATTAATTTGAAATCTCATCTAATATATTTTTATATTTAAAACATCGATATGGCGATGATATATTAAACTCATTTATCAAAAAAATCTAAAATCTGAAAGCATAATAATTTTATAAATTTAAATTTTAAGATAAAACATCAAAAGCATATTAGGTATTATCGTTTAAATATCTTTGTACATTATTAGTCCATTCTCTCTCTATAATAATATATACCAAACATGATTTGTTCTTTTTCGTATCAATTAGCCCATGGGCCAAAGTAGCTATCGGACAATTACATGACTTCTCAATGGGCCAATGGAATGTGGCTTTTACGTATATATATATATATATATATA